>ML783317.1:6343-30641 GCA_009831015.1 Picea engelmannii | reverse complement strand
AAGGAATTTGTGGAGGAGTTTTACCATG
The DNA here is from genome assembly GCA_009831015.1 of Picea engelmannii. Lineage (NCBI taxonomy): Eukaryota > Viridiplantae > Streptophyta > Pinopsida > Pinales > Pinaceae > Picea > Picea engelmannii. Next base: position 30,613 of record ML783317.1, on the reverse strand, counting down.
TCCCTTTGGAGAATTTGGAAGAGGTTGTGAACTGGTAGAAGAAGAGGAAGATGGAGGTGAGGGTGGTGGAGAAGCACCATTCCCTCCATTTCCATTTGGAGTTTTATCACCACTGCCCCCCTTGTTATTTGAAGGTTTGGAGACTTCACCTTGCAACCTTGTATTCCTTTCTTCCATCAAGACTTTCATCATTTCTCTCATTTCCATGAAAGCCTTTCTGAGATCTTCATCTTCTGTAGGAATATTTTCATGTCTCTTTTCATGAGCCATACTTGGTGAATGCCTCCTTGAAGCTTGAGGTGATGATATAATTTTTCTTCTTGAAGGATGAGAACTTGGCTCTACAAGTTGACCTTCTCCTCTTGTGAGTTTCAACCTTGTGAGAATCAGAAAACAAAACACTTGCAAATAATCAAGCCTTCAAAAACCTAAGCTCTGATACCAACTTGATCTGAAAATGATAAAGGCTTGTATTCTTGAAAATATTTGCAAGTTTTAATTCAAGTGTTCTTATGAAAATGGATCAATTTTGCAAACACAATTTTTTATAGAAATTACACATTCAAGATGCAGATAATAAGCAAAAAATAACAGTGAACAGTAAACACATAACACATAACACAGCAAATGATAAAGGAGGTCACCCCTCTCTTGGGCTACATCTCCTGGTCCAACTTCCAATGGATCTTTTATATTATTTGCTCAAAGTGATAAAATATGTGCTTTACAATGATCAAAATGAAAAATAGATGGCTCCAATGGCTTCAGAACATCCAAAAACCCCTAGCTGGGCTTTTTCGGCACCTGATTTGGCCAAAAATTGAAGAAGATAGGCTTCCTGGAAGTTCCCCTTCAAACTTTTTGCCTCTGGATCGCCAAAATGCACCTCTGTGTGTCCAACCTAGCACACGCGCTCATTTCCATGCTAAAACCTAGCACCGAGTGCATAACTGCAAAACCACACAAACTATAGGACGGTTAGGGAACCTAGCCCCTAACCACCAAACCATTGGGCATGTGGCTTACCATATGACCGCACACGCATACAAAAGGGGCCAAGGTTTAAAACATATGGTAACGCGCCAAGTGTCCAAGCGCGTGGGCTCCGAATTCATTTGAAAAATGCGTGCACGGTGGTGGTTACATGGTGGTTATATGTGATCGAGGGTCGAGGCTTAGCCCTGGCCCGAACCGTGCCCCAAATCAAAACATATGCAATTCAAATAATTTTTAAAATATATATATGTTAAGAAACAATTGTGGGCATGCCAGTTGGGCTGCCCTTCCCAAAGCTCTTCCCCTGCCCGGAGGTCACGGAGTCAAGTCCTACCGACTACACAAGTTTTATCTAATGCCATGGTGACATGTGGCGGCCCTTACTTGGGCCATGTGTCACCAATCCATTCACCACCAAGATGCCACGTGTCAAGAAATGATTCGACCGTCCAACTGCCAATTTTCTGCCAACTCAGCCCTACCACGTCAGCGTACGTCTCTGCCATGTCATCATACAGCCCTGCCACATCATCGTACGGCCCTGCCACATCAGCATCAGTACAGACTGTACAGTCAGCAAATTGTTTTTGCCTGTTTGACGATTTGAAAAGAACATGATATCTCACTCATCCGACGTCCATTTGAACCCAAACGAGTTGTGTTGGTTTCATGACGACGAGGCCTACGCACCCATTTGATTTGAAGTGATTATGATCACTTTGAATTTTGAGCAAAATTTGATCCCCTGGATCACCCATGCTTGTATGTGGAATAATGAGATGAAGATAAATGAATTTGTTTGTGAAACTATCCTATATGGATAGTGTTTGTCATACCATTTCCGGTGGTATGTGGAATGTCACATAACTCCTCACGGTTTGAGAGTTATGGCCTTATGAAGTTGCAGGACCCTCACATGTTGGCTTGAAGCCCCAAAAGGTCAAAGAAGTCAAAGTGCTTGAAAAGAAGAAATCATTATTTAAATAATAAAGAGAAGTGACAAAATTAAGAAATGATAAAGTAAGGTGATAAAATCAAGAAGGAATATTTAAATGATAAATTATTGCAGAACTTTCTATTTATGGAAAGTGATTAACCCTAAAATAAGGAAAATAGGTTAAGTAACCTAGAAATGGGTTAAGTGACCTAAAGGATGAAAGTATAAATAAGAAAGAAATGATCTCTTGCAAAACATCCTTTGTGTGGATCAATGGAGAGCTTCTTGTGAGAGTATTTTGGTGTGGATCTCTTGAGCATGATTGAAGATCTATTCTAAGAAAGAGAGTGTGAGAAGGATCTCATGGACCCATCAAAGTTTCAGCAATATCAGAAATCTTGACAGAAAAAGTATCAGAGATTTAGAAACCCTAGTTTCTGAGGTGTACGCGGGCTGCAATGGGCTAGGGCGCGTACATACGTGGGTTGTATGAGGACAGGACGCGTACAGTGGATAAAATCATTGAGATTTGTGGTTGAGCTGATGACTGGCAGTTGAAGACTGAAGAAGGTTCCAGATCTACATTCTATGGGCTCGGATCTGTCACTGAGACACTGGTATGGCTTCATTATTGTCTCAATGGATAATATTGCTTGTTGTGTTGTGAATGCTTAGGGAATTCTTGGTATGGCTGTTGTAATGTGGTTTATGTTGGTTGATGGAATGAGTAGTACTCTTGTGATTCAGTTGTGATATGATTTCCATGGTATACTAGTTTCTTATACATGATTGAGTTAGCATTCATATTGATTGGTTGTGGAGCTGAGTAAGCTATTAGAGAGCTTGGATGTGTTGTGACTGGCTGGTGGTCAGTTTGGACAGTGAGAGACAGAAGAGAATGATGAATTAGTTGCATAGGATATGAGTTGATATTGAAGGATAAACCCTAATAGCTCAGAAGGTATACATAGTATTTTGTATACACTAGCCGCATACATATGCGGGTTGTAGTGAGCCAGGACGCGTACACACGCAGACTGCACTATTGATAGGTCGTGTACCTATTGGAGATTGATATCTGTTGAGGATTGTTGCCTCATCTCAGTTGGTGATGAGTGTGTAAGTTGAGTCTTGCATGTTAGAGCTGGTGCTCTTGTAGAGTTGTACTCTATTCAGTTGTTGCTGAAAAACCCCAAGGATTGTAGTCCATAATAAAAAGAAAATTGTACATACATCTTGTGTTCTTTGTGTTATTTGTGGTGATGACATATTGATGATATATTGCCGATATATGTTGTTGATATGTGTTTACATCTAACTGGTTATAAATGAAAACAATGAGTAATGAGAAAATGTTGATTGCTAACTAATGAGTTTTGTGTAAGAGGGAAGTTTTGGGAAAAAGAGCCCCACACTCATTCACCCCCACTCCAAGTGTGGTAGGTGTGTCCAACAATTGGTTTCAAAGCGGACCTTCACTACAAGCCTTAACAAGCTTGAAGGAGATCCATAGACACACAAATGGATGATGAAGTTCCAATCCTTGATGAGGAAAACTATTCTACTTGGAGAATAGAGATGAGAGTACATTTGAAGGAAATGGGAGAAGCTATTTGGAAGGTAGCCATTGGTGGATCAGTTTCATTGAAGAACAAGTCAAAGTTTGCAATTCAAAGGGAAGGAAAGAAGAATGATGCATTGGCTCTCAAGACCATTCTTAGTGGACTCTCAAGCCCTATCAAAGAGAGCATGGGAAAATGCACTTCCGCCAAGGATCTATGGCTAAGGCTAGAGGAGACATATCAAAGCAAGAAGGAGGAGGAAGATATTGAAGATCACTCCATCAAGATCACTAAAGGTAAAGAATCTCCAAAAACCCTTGATTGTATTATTTCCAAATGTGATCTTGAAAATATTTCAAGTGAAGATAAAGAATCAAGTGATGATAGCACAAAGGAATATCTTGAAAAAATTTCAAGTGAAGATAAAGAATCAAGTGATGATAGCACAAAGGAAGATCTTAAAGACATTTCAAATGAAGGTAAAGAACCCTCAAAAACCCTTGATTGCAATGATGATGATGAATGTTTCTTTACAAGTGAAAAAGAAGATCTAGAAACAGTTTGTGTAAAGTTTGATGGTAATTATCCCATGAAAAGAATAGAATAAAATCTATTAAAACTTAAAAAGGAAGTTGAAGAGGGTTTTTATAGATATATAAGTGATCATTATTATATAGACTTTAATTATCTTTCGGATAACACTAAGAAGCTTCTTAGGAGGAGTCTAAGGCACATCTTGAAATTAAAGGAAATGCTCAAGGAACAAGAAGAGAGCAATAAGACTCAATTAGAAGAAAAGGAAGAAGAGATCACAAGACTAAAGAATGGAAAAGAAGATATAAATGTAGATGATGAGATTAGAAAAAAATTTGAAACCATTTTCCATCTCAAGACCCAAATTGAAGAAGCCAAAAAAATACAAGAACTATTGAAGAATCAAATAAATGAAAAGGAAGAGTCATGTTGTAAGTTAGAAGCTGGAATTGTTGACCTTATAAAGAAGGTAGAAAAGTCAAACAAATTCTTGAATAGCTCACGAATCTTGGATGAGATCTTGGAAAGTCAAAGATCACCATGTGATAAATCAGGACTTGGATATAAAGAAGAAGCTACACATGCTAAAGAAAGCACCTCAAAGAAGCATGAGGCAAGTCCATCAAATAAGGAAGACGATGTTGCAAAACAACCATCTACACAAGGCAAAGAAAATTTCAAAAGAATAAAGCAAGGAAGACATCAAGAAGTTATTCTTGGGACACCAAAGAAAAGGTATGAAAGTATTTTTCATGGGCATTGTTATTCATTTAATGGATATGGTCACAAATATTTTGAATGTAGATCTTATGAAAGGAGATATAATGGAAGATTTTATAACACCATGAGGTGTTGGAGATGTGATCAAGTAGGACACATTGTTGTTCACTATAACACCATTAGATGCTATAGCTGTAGTGGGTTTGGCCACAAATCCCAGTAGTGCTGGAACAAAAGAAGAAATTCCATGATGAGGACTTCACATAGCATGGCTAGAAGAAGGAATGAAGTAAGGAAGGGAGACATCTTTGAGAAGATGGATGCTCGGAGATCAAGTTATGAGGAGAAGAAACATATACAGAAGTGGGTGAAGAAGACAGAGCATCCAGAACAGAATGAAAGACTGAAGGGAAGTTCAAAAGTGTCATCTACTGAGGCATACGCAGGTGACAGTGGTATCAGTCGCATACATATAGGGGGAGCATCCCCAAGGAAAGTTCAAGCAGGGGGAGAAACCCCAAGAGGAGAATGGCCCTTTGCCATTGATGTCAAAGGGGGAGAGATAATCACATTGATGTGATTGATGATTATTCATTGGGAGAGATAGTCACATTGACTATTGATGTAGAGCATGCCTTATCTACATGTTGACATCAATAATTGGTAATTGGTGTTGACATCAATGTTGGTATTGCTATCAATTCCAAAGGGGGAGATTGTTGGATCATGTTGTCATTGATGCCAACGGTTTGATTGATTGATGTCAAGTGATTGATTGATTTATTTATGTCAAGTGATTGTTTGATTGATGCCAAAGGATGATTGAATGATGTCAAAGGTCAAAGGTTTGATGTTAGTATATTGATGAAGACGGATCAATGAGTTGTCATTGATACATGATGCATAGTTCATGTATATGATGCAGTGGTGGATTGATGTATAAATGACTCATTATTGTCTTATCATGATTGATAAGGTGCACAAATGGATGAACTCCAAAGTGGTCCCCTTATGGTCAAAGCCCTCACGGGAAGACGCTTTGTGGATTGATTTATCCTAGAAGAATGGTTGGAGGACCCATGCTTGTATGTGGAATAATGAGATGAAGATCAATGAAGTTGTTGGTGAAACTATCCTAGATGGATAGTTCTTGTCATACCATTTTCGGTGGTATGTGGAATGTCACATAACTCCTCACGGTTTGACAGTTATGGCCTTGCAAAGTTGGAGGACCCTCACATGTTGGCTTGAAGCCCCAAAAGGCCAAAGAAGTCAAAGTGCTTGAAAAGAAGAAATCATTATTTAAATAATAAAGAGAAGTGACAAAATCAAGAAATGATAAAGTAAGGTGATAAAATCAAGAAGGAATATTTAAATGATAAAGTATTAGAGAACTTTCTACTTATGGAAAGTGGTTAATCCTAAAATAAGGAAAATAGGTTAAGTAACCTAGAAATGGGTTAAGTGACCTAAAGAATGAAAGTATAAATAAGATAGCAATGGTCTCTTGCAAAACATCCTTTGTGTGGATCAATGGAGAGCTTCTTGTGAGAGCTTCTTGTGAGAGAATTTTGGTGTGGATCTCTTGAGCATGATTGAAGATCTATTTTGAGAAAGAGAACGTGAGAAGGATCTCATGGACACATCAAAGTTTCGGCAATATCGGAGATCTTGATGACAAAAGTCTCGGAGCTTCAGAAATGTATGCGGGTTGCAATGGGCCAAGGTGCATACATACGCAAGTTGTATGAGGACAGGACGTGTACATTGGATAAAATCATGGAGATTTGTGGTTGAGTTGATGATTGGCAGTTGAAGACTGAAGCAAGTTCTAGATCTGCATTATATAGGCTCAAATCTATCACTAAGACACTGGTATGGATTCATTATTGTCTCAATGGATAATATTGCTTGTTGGGTTGTGAATGCTTACAGAATTCTTGGTATGGTTGTTGTGATGTGGTTTATGTTGGTTGATGGAGTGAGAAGTACTCTTGTGATTCAGTTGTGATATGATTTCCATGGTATACTAGTTGCTTATACATGATTGAGTTAGCATTCATATTTATTGGTTGTGGAGCTGGGTAAGCTATTGGAGAGCTTGGATGTGTTATGACTGGCTAGAGGTCAGTTTGGACAGTGAGAGATGGAAGAGAATGATGAATTAGTTGCAGAGGATCTGAGTTGATATTGAAGGATAAACCCTAATAGCTTAGAAGGTGTACGCAGGTTGTTGTATACACTAGCCACATACATACGCGGACTGTAGTGAGCCAGGACACTTACACACATGGGATGCACTACTGACAGGTCGCGTACCTGTTGCAGATTGATATCTGTTGAGGATTGTTGCCTCATCTTAGTTGGTGTTGAGTGTGTAAGTTGAGTCTTGCATGATAGATTTGGTGCTCTGTAGAGTTGTACTCTATTCAGTTGTTGTTGAAAAACCCCAAGGATTTTAGTCCGTAATAAAAAGAAAATTGTACATACATCTTGTGTTCTTTGTGTTATTTGTGGTGATGATGTATTGATGACATATTTTTTATATGTGTTGTTGATATGTGTTCACATCTAACTGGTTATAAATGATAGTAATGACTAATGAGTAAAATGATGAATGCTAACTAATGAGTTTTGTGTAAGATAGAAGTTTTGGGAAAAACAACCCCAAACTCATTCACCCCCCTATAAGTGTGGTAGGTGTGTCCAACAAGTAACCCCGTCATGCTAGGTACACCCCTAGCCTCCTCTTTCCCAATTAGACAATGTTGGAGCATTTTTTAGACTACTCCCACCAATCACATATTAATAACAATTCTTTTACTTTTATGTGAAGTAATTCATAGTCATAGCTACTCAAAAACTCTACCCACCTCTAATGCCTAGCATTCAGTTGAGGTTGTGTTTGTAAATATCTCAAGATCATTTAGATTTAAGAATGGTGATCTAAATGTAATCCAAGGAAAACTAATGGATTTAAAAGGTGTGTTAAGCTTTGTCAAGAAATAAAAGTTGAAGGAAAAAGGATGTCAAAAAATATCAAGACTATCATCTAGTAAAAGATGGAATATTATTGTGGTGAAACCAAATCTATATACTTGACTAGACTGAGATAAGGAGATTTTTATTCCATCAATCTCATGATGCCCTGTATTTGGAACACCCGAGATATCAAAATACATAGTTGAATATGAAGCAAATGTATTATTGTCCAAGATTAAAAACATATACTACCAAATATGTGGCCAAGTGTCTTGAATGTCCACAAATAAAAGTGGACCATCAACATTTGGTAGGTAAATTGAATCCCTTAAGTATACTAGCCTAGAAGTGGGAATAAATCTTGAGGGGTTTCATTTCTATATTACCAAAGACTTCTGAGACCAATGATTATATCCTAGTGTTAGTATATTGTTTGACTGAAATAGTACGGGTTCTATCCCAAAAGAAAATACCTTCTATAAAGAAGAGGGTGATGAAATTTTATATGTTGAAGGGAGACCTGGAGATGACAAATTTAGAGGCAGAGGGAATGAAAATAAAAATAATGATGAAGATCTTGAAGAAACCACAACAAAGACTCCAAGCCCCTCTTCACCCAGGTAAATGACAACAACCTTAACAACGACAACAAATAATTTGGCATAAGTCACCACTGAGACCAAGAAAACAGGAGAGGTGCCCCAAATATGGAGACCAAACTCATAGGTATCCCCAGACAACCTTATATAGATACAAGCCAAGGGAATACACCAGGAAGAGATGGATAAAGCATCAACAACCGAGTATGAGCAACCAACAATGGTTAGGAACCAACCCTTGATCAAATACATACTCTTGGTAGTCTAAGCAATGCTATCTCATGGGGAGACCAACCCATTCCATAACCTTTAGATAAGGTGGCCGATGTGAAATCCATAGCATATGACAGAAAGAGGAATGTGGTGGTCAAAAGAATTAGTAAAAAGATAAGGGTTACTCTGGATAGCACTGTGGTGATCACTACAAAAGAAATTATGTTGGATGCCAATCAATCCAAAGTGAGTGAACTACTTGGAGTTGGAACAAATTTGATTTCCTGATCTCCATACCTACAAAGATATTTTCACCCAATGGTTTGAGTATGATCGAGAAAATATGTTAGGATGACATGAGGTTTACTCGAGCTTACATCATTATTCCATGGGAATATGGTGATAATATATAATTTTAGCATATTAAATAGCATAATCCATTAGCATTCATGACAAATACGCCCATGGAATAATAATTCAAATATTTGCAAGATATCAATTGTACGAGAAAAGAGTATTTCTATTAAAATAATCAACAAAAGTACATGCGTGACATACTTTTGTACCGGCACACATCGGAACCGAGAAACTAAGGCCCTCCAGCTAGGCCTCCACCACTTCAATCCTCCACCAAAGGCAAGCTCATATAAAGGACACACTTAGGTTCTCCATCAAAGAAGGAAGAGCTTGGGGGCTGAACAATGAGTTTAGAATTTCAAGGATAAAGGGATGAAGACTCAATATGAAGTGAAATTTATCCAGAGTGTCTTTGCTCTCAAAGTTGAATTCTCTCCGTTTTCCAAGGCTTGGATATGGCTCAATTTATAGCCTTCAAATGGAACTGAAGGGTCAAGTCAGATCATTTCCAGTATATAGAAGGTCAAGGATCATGGATCTGGTGATGTGACATCGAAACCTGACATAATATTTAATTTTGAGCACCAAACCCGATGTATGCGGGCTATAATGAAGCAACCTGCGTATACACATGTTGTCTAACTGGTAGAGCATGTATATGTGGAAAAATATGATTTTTTGGCTCTAGAAGGTACAAAAGGGGACTTCAAGTCTACATATGGAAATGGAAAGGCCATCCAATCAAGTTGCATGGGGTGAGGAAAAAAAATTTATAACAATGACTTTACTCTACTGATTCTTGTCTTTACTTTAAGTGAATTGTTAAGTTATTTTTAGTAGGTGTCTTTTTTATAAATAAAGTCGTCGACCTCATTTTGAAGGGTCAATATTTTTGTAAGAACCGGAGAGTTATACATAGAAATATTTTTGAGTTTAATATTGAAGCTCACACCGAGCCAGAGACAAAATGTTTCCAAATCTTGTGGGTAAACTCTATCTGTGGATTGGTCTGCCAAAATTATCAGCTACAGACCCTTTAGTAATATTGTGATTATGTTAAGTTATCTTAAATGATTATAATTTATAAATGAATGTGGGTTTAAATTGGATGGTGTTCCTTTATTTTGCGTATAGGTAAGATGCAAAATTAATTATGGTATTTGTTGTACATGTGATTTGTGTTTAAATTTTTCTCTCTTTCTCTCTCAAACAATATTTGTCGATTAGTTAATAATAGTATTATATGATAATATTGATTAGGATCAGGTATTGTTTGACATACCATTGGCATAGGGTTACCTAGTTCCTGTTTTTCTTTAGATTTAGTCATTTAAGTTATTTATGTTTCTCGCATGTTGGAATATCAAAGAACAAAAAATTCCCCAAAAGAGATACATAGTTAGAAAGACAAATTTCTAAAACGACATTTAAATCCCATCGAAACTTGTCGGATAATCAATCCAGAGAATCATGCTACTTTAAACAAATAAGAGTCTATTTGGAACTCATATCTGGGCATGATTCCTACTGTTAAGTTAAAGGGAATTTAGACCCCTCAACAACAACCAAAGAGAACAACTTGGCATATTAAATTGTGAAGGGAGAAGGTTTCCATTACTCGTGATTTTTTATTCATCCCAATATTAGAGAAAATACACCACAAGGAAGAAGTAAGATGTATTAGGATACCTATGTATCTATGGAAAAGGACATTTCTCAAGTAGGTACTCATTTTACACCTTATCATTGTGGAGGAGAATTAAAGGATGCACAATAGCATTGAGTTTGATGTGCTAGCAAAGACATATGTTTTGAGTTCAAATGGAGGTATAAAAGGAGAGTCTTGTAATATCATAACCCAACATGAACAAGTTGGGAGGGTATTTTTCTTATGGGAATTCCCTTCAATACATTTAAATAAATTCTTAAATAAAAATACAACAAACTTAGTAGTGTAATTATCACATTAACTTCCTTTCCATGATGAAGATTGACGACTACTACAAACTAGTGCTCTAATGTAGAACTACAAGTTGGGAGGGTAGTTTTTTTATGGGAATTCCATTCAATACATTTAAATAAATTCTTAAATAAAAATACAACAAACTTAGTAGTGTAAATATCACATTAACTTCCTTTCCAGGATGAAAATTGACGACTATTGCAAACTAGTGCTCTAATGTAGAACTATCAATATGGGGAGAGTCACACCTAAGTGTTAATTTTCCACCCAACCAATGCAACAACTAGAACCAGGTGTTTCCCCCCAAGTAGGGCTTAAGATCAATGAGAATATATGGAAACAATCCCTAAGTACTATACTCAAATTAACTCACTATGTCCAGCGAATCAAAACAATGAATCATAAATCCAACTAAATACAAAAATTGTGTGGTGGAGAGGTCTCTAGTATTACAGTATCCCATACCTCTATAGGTTATGGTGTGCAAGAACATTTACACTCATGCTCTTGGTACCACGGTACCTCCAATGATGGATTTACTCCCCAATCAATTCCACGCCTAATGTTGGGCCTCAGTAACCCCATCATTCTAGGTACACCCCTTGCATCCTCTTTCCCACTTAGACAATGTTGAATCATTTTTTAGACTACTCCCATCAATCACATATTAGTAACAATTATTTTACTTTTATGTGAATTAATTCATAGTCATAGATAATCAAAAACTCTACCCACCTCTAATGCCTAGCATTCAGTCGAGGTTGTGTTTGTAAATATCTCAAGATCATTCATATTTAAGAATGTTGATCTAAATGTGATCCAAGGAAAACTAATGGATTTAAAAGGTGTGTTAAGCTTTGTCAAGAAATGAAAGTTGAAAGAAAAAGGATGTCAAAAAATATCAAGACTATCATCTAGTAAAAGATGGAATATTATTGTGGTGAAACGAAATCTATATACTTGAATAGACTGAGTTGAGGAGATTTTTATTCCATCAAGCTCATGGTGTCCCATATTTGGAACACCCAAGATATCAAAATACATAGTTGAATATGAAGAAAATGTATTATTGTCCAACATTAAAAACATATACTACAAAATACGTGGCCAAGTGTCTTGAATGTCCAGAAATAAAAGTGGACCATCAACATTTGGTAGGTAAATTGAATCCCTTAAGTATACTAGCCTAGAAGTGGGAATAAATCTCGAGGGGTTTCATTTCTAGATTACCAATGACTTCTGAGACCAACGATTATATCCTAGTGTTAGTATATTGTTTGACCAAAATAGTACGGGTTCTATCCCTAAAGAAAATACCTTGTATAAAGAAGAGAGTGAGGAGATTTTATATGTTGAAGGGAGACCTGGAGATGAAAAATTTAGAGGCAAAGGGAATGAAAATAAAAATAATGATGAAGAGATTGAAGAAACCACATCAAAGACTCCAAGCCCCTCTTCACCCAAGGAAATGACAACAACCTTAGCAATGACAACAAATAATTTGGCATAAGTCACCAATGAGACCAAGAAAACAGGAGAGGTGCCCCAAGATACGGAGATTGAACTCATAGGAATCCCTAGATAACCTTCTATAGATACAAGCCAAGGGAATGCACCAGGAAGAGATGGATAAAGCATCAACAACCGAGTATGAGTAGACAACAAAGGTAAGGAACAAACCCTTGAGAAATTTCATACTCCAGGTAGACTAAGCAATGTTATCTCATGGGGAGACCAACCCGATCCAGAACCTATAGATGAGGTGGCCAATGTGAAATCCATAGCATATGACAGAGAGAGGAAGGTGGTGGTCAAAAGAATTAGTAAAAAGAGAAGGGTTACTCTGGATAGCACTGTGGTGATCACTACAAAAGAAAGTATGTTGGATGCCAATCAATCCAAAGTGAGTGAACTACTTGGAGCTGGAACAAAATTGATTTCCTAATCTCCATACCTACAAAGATATTTTCACCCAATGGTCTGAGTATGATCGAGAAAATTTGTTAGGATGACATGAGGTTTACTCGACCTTACATTATTATTCCATGGGAATATGGTGATAATATATAATTTTAGCATATAAAATAGCATAATCTATTAACATTCATGATAAATACGCCCATGGAATAATAATTCAAATATTTGCAAGATATCAATTGGACGAGAAAAGAGTATTTATATTAAAATAATCACCAGAAGTACATATGTGACATACTTTTGTACTGGCACACATCGGAACCGAGAAACTAAGTCCCTCCAGCTAGGCCTCCACCACTTCAATCCTCCACCAAAGGCAAGCTCATATAAAGGACACACTTAGGTTATCCATCAAAGAAGGAAGAGCTTGGGGGCTGAACAATGAGTTTAGATTTTCAAGGATAAAGGGAGGAAGACTCAATATGAAGTGAAATTTCTCCAGATTGTCTCTGCTCTCAAAGTTTAATTCTCTCCTTTTTCCAAGGCTTGGATATGGCTAAATGTATAGCCTTCATATGGAACTGAAGGGCCGATTCAGAGAGTTTCCAGTATATGGAAGGTCAAGAATCATGGATCTCGTGATGTGACATGGAAACCTGGCATAATTTTTAATTTTGAGCACCAAAGCCGATGTACGCAGGTTGTAATGGAGAAACCTGCATATACACATGCTATCTAACTGGTAGAGCATGTATATCTGGAAAAATGTGATTTTTTGGCTCTGGAAGGTACAAAAGAGGACTTCAAGTTATCATAGGGAAATGGAAAGGCCATCCAATCAAGTTGCATGGGGTGAGGAAATATTTTCTATAACAATGACTTTATTCTATCGATTCTTGTCTTTACTTTAAGTGAATTGTTAAGCTATTTTTAGTAGGTGTCTTTTTTATAAATAAAGTCATCGCCTCATTTTGAAGGGTCAATATTTTTTGTAAGAACTGGAGAGTTATACATAGAATTATTTTTGAAGTTTAATATTGAAGCTCATACCGAGCTAGAGACAAAATGTTTCCAAAACTTGTGGGTAAACTCGATCTGTGGATTGTTCTGCCAAAATTATCAACTACAGACCCTTTAGTAATATTGTGATTATGTTAAGTTATCTTAAATGATTATAATTTATAAATGAATGTGGGTTTAAATTGGATGGCGTTCCTTTATATTGTGTATAGGTAAGATGCAAAATTAATTCTGGTATTTGTTGTACATGTGATTTGTGTTTAAATTTTTCTCTCTTTCTCTCTCAAACAATATATGTCGATTAGTTAATAATAGTATTGTATGCTAATATTGATTAGGATCAGGTATTGTTTGACATACCATTGGCAGAGGGTTACCCAGTTCTTGGTTTTCTTCAGATTTAGTCATTTAAGTTATTTATGTTTCTCGCATGTTGGAATATCAAAGAACAAAAAATTCCCCAAAAGAGATACATAGTTAGAAAGACAAATTTCTGAAACAAAATTTAAATCCCATCGAAACTTGTCAAATAATCAATCTGGAGAATCATGATACTTTAAACAAATAAGAGTCTATTTGGACCTCATATATGGGCATGATTCCTACTGTTAAGTTAAAGGGAATTTAGACCCCTCAACAACCACCAAAGAGATCAACTTGTCATATTAAATTGTGAAGGGAGAAGGTTTCCATTACCCATGGTTTTTTATTCATCCCAATATTAGAGAAAATACACCACAAGGAAGAAGTAAGATGTATTAGGATACCTATGTATCTGTGGAAAGGGACATTGCTCAAGTAGGTAATCATTTTACACCTTAGCATTATGGAGGAGAATTAAAGGATGCACAATAGAATTGAGTTTGATTCTCTAGTGAAGACATATGTTTTGAGTGAAAATGGAGGTATAAAAGGAGAGTCTTGTAATATCATAACCCAACATGAGCAAGTTGGGAGGGTAGTCTTTTTATGGGAATTCCATTCAATACATTTAAATAAATTCTTAAATAAAAATACAACAAACTTAGTAGTGTAATTATCACATTAACTTCCTTTCCATGATGAATATTGATGATTATTGCAAACTAGTGCTCTAATGTAGAACTATCAATATGGGGAGAGTCACACCTAAGGGTTAATTTTCCACCCAACCAATGCGACAACTAGAACCAGGTGGTTCCCCCCAAGTAGGAATTAATATCAATGAGAATATATGGAAACAATCCCTAAGTACTATACTCAAATTAATTCACTATGTCCAGTGAATCAAAACAATGAATCATAAATCCAACTAAATACAAAAAATGTGTTGTGGAGAGGTCTCTAATATTGCAGTAGCCCATACCTCTATAGGTTATGGTGTGCAAGAACACTTACACTCATTATCTTGGTACCACAGTACCTCCAATGATGGATTTACTCCCCCAATCAATGCCATGCCTAATGTTGGGCCTTAGTAACCCCATCATACTAGGTACACCCCTAGCCTCCTCTTTCCCACTTAGACGATGTTGGAGCATTTTTTAGACTACTCCCACCAATCACATATTAGTAACAATTATTTTACTTTTATGTGAAGTAATTCATAGTAATAGCTACTCAAAATCTCTACCCACCTCTAATGCCTAGCATTCAATTGAGGTTGTGTTTATAAATACCTCAAGATCATTCATATTTAAGAATGGTGATCTAAATGTGATTCAAGGAAAACTAATGGACTTAAAAGGTGTGTTAAGCTTTGTCAAGAAATGAAAGTTGAAGGGAAAAGAAAGTCAAAAAATATCAAGACTATCATCTAGTAAACGATGGAATATTATTGTGGTTGACCCTTGAAGAAAGTCTGGTAGAACAAAGGTTTGGGTAATTGACCCAAGTTTGTTTGATGGATAATGGTATGAGTTTTGATATATTGGCAGGTAATACCATTCTATATGGATAGTACATGTCATGCCATTTCCGGTGGTATGTGGAACGCCACATAACTCCTCGCAGTTAGAGATTTATGGCCATGTGAAATTGGAGGACCCTCATGAGTCATCTAGAAGCCCCAAAAGGTCAAAGTAGTCAAAGTATTTGCAAAGAAGAAATTATTTAAATAATAAAGTGAAGTGATGAGTGTATTATAAGTCAAAGAGGATGCAAAAGAAATTATTTAAATAATAAAGTTAATGGAGAAATTACTAATTATGGAAAGTGGTTAAGTTAAGTGGACAAGTGGTTATAAGTGGGTTAACCTTAAAATAATGAAAGTGGGTTAAGATGGTTAAAAGATAACCCCTTGAGGATGCTACATGAAAGTATAAATAAGAGGCAAGGCTCTCTCATTTAAATACACTTGAACCTATTGAATATCATTGAATATCTATTTTGTGAAAGGTTATTTGGGAAGGTATTATTGATAGAGAAAAGTGTTGCAGGAAAAGTGCAGCAGGAAAAGTGCGGCAGGAAAAGTGCAGCAAGAAAAGTGCGGGTGAAAAAGTGTGGCAGAAAAAGTGTGGTAGGAAAATTGTGGCAGAAAAAGTGTGACAGAAAAATCGCGGCAGAAAAATTGCTGTAGAAAAAGTGCGGCAGAAAAATCATGGCAGAAAAAGTGCGACAGAAAAATCATGGTAGAAAAATCGCGGCAGAAAAAGTGCGACAGAAAAATCACAGCAAAAAAATCGCCAACGAAAAAGTGCAGTAGAAAAATCGCCAACGAAAAAGTGCGGCATAAAAATCATGACAACAACATGGTTGGGGTCTATTTATGAGAGATATGGCACATGTTGTTTGAGTTATGTTTTTTGAGCTAGGGTTTAGCTCTTGAGATGGTATTGGATGTTCAGTATTGTTGCATATATCATATTTGTTGAGGGATACAATCGTATTTTGTTGTTGGCATTTGGCATATGGGTATTGGTATTTTGGTTGTGATGTGTTGTTGAAGTTGTTGGTTTAGCTTGAGGATACATAACAATGAGGTTGTGGCACATGGTTTGATGTAAGGGTTTATGGTATTTGGTTATGGATAGCATGATGTATTGCTAGAGAACTTTTGATGGTTATATTGGTATATATATTTGGCATATGGTTGCGGTACATGTTGGGTACATGGTTGATACAAGTAGTTGATGAGTTGTCACATACATGAGGTGTATAGTTGATGATGTTGGTACATCTTGACAAGTCATAGTTTATGTGTATTCGATGCATGATTGGTACATATTTTGTGCATGGTTGATGCACTCATTGATGGTACAGGTTGAGGTACAGGTTGGTACATGGTTGATGCACTTGTTTATGGTATAGGTTGATTACAGGTTGTTTGGATAGGTTATTGTGACAGGTTATTTGTACAAGTTTGGTGCATGGTTGATGCATTTGTTTATGTTACAGGTTGATGTATGGTACATGTTGACACATTTTATTGGTACAGGTTGTTACAGGTTAATTATAGGTTGATTGGTACAGGTTTACAACAATATATCTCACAGTGATAGTGTGACAAGGGTTCCATCATTCTACTTCTACGTCAGGGCGGTTGAACGGGGCAAGGATAGGTGGTTGTAGTCACCTTTCAGTTGTAGCCAAAGAGCATAGGATGTTTTAGCCTCCTTCTGGTTGTAGCCAGATAATTGGGGAGTTGGAGCTTCTCTCAAGTTTTAGCCTGAGAAACTAGGGGGTTGTAGCCTCCTTCTGGTTGTAGCCAGAGAATTGGGGAGTTGGATCTCCCTTCAGGTTGTAGCTTGAGAAACTAAGGGGTTGGAGCCTCCTTCCAGTTGCAACTGGAAAACAAAGGAAGTTGGTGCTTCCAATGAATTTAATTCTTAAAGACATATAAGAAAAAGCATTATGTGGTTTTCTCCCGCTTTGGGTTTTTGCGTAAAACACTAGTGTATTGTGTATGTGTGTGATCGATCAGTTGTTCGTTGTTTATTTACTCTGGAACTATTGGATGATAATGTTACATTGATATAACACTTTCATTTTATGGTGAAAAAGGATTAAATTTCTCTATTACTGATTCACCCCCCCTCTCAGTAATCCAACTATTGGTATCAGAGTGAGGTTCCTTCAGGAAATAGTTTAACCACTAGAAGGAGATCATGGATTATTCTAAGAATGAAGTACCAATGTTTAATGGTTAGAATGGTTTAAAGTATGAGTTGTGGAGTAGAAGGAAAAAAGTAGTTTTACATGAACAGGGACATTATATTTGGCTATCATTTGTTACAGGATATGATAGTTCAAAAAGGGAAAAGACTGCAACCAAGAAGGAATTGAAGAAGAATAAAAAAAATAGTAATGGATTTCATCTGGGAAGGATTACCTAATATGGTAAGAGAAAAGGTTGGTAATTGTTCATTAGCCAAAGATCTTTGGGATAAGTTACATGGCATATATTCTTCACCCATCGCAGATTCAGAAAATGCCAAAGAAGATTCAGATATAGATCAAGAAGAATTATGTTCACCATGTCAAACAAATTCAGAATATGAAGAGTATGTAATCACCAGAGGTATGTTGTTTTTCTTTAATTGTGAAAAACGTGGACATCTTGAAATAGAATTCCATGAAGGAAATGATACAAAAAAACTAATTGAAAAGGAAGACAATTATGAAGCGGAAATTATTAGTGCTTTAGATGAAATAAGAGAAGAAAACAATTCACTCAAGAAATAATTGATGAAACAAAAGGAAAGTGTTCACATTTTTTAAGAAGCCCAACAGGTCATCGAGAACTTAAGAACTCGGCTAGAAGAAGCCAGGAAGATCGAAGAAAATCTTGAATATCAAAAGCAATATTTGGAAGCCAACATAGAAGTACAGAAGGAAGAAGCAGAAATGAGAGAAAAGATATTGAGAGATCATCTTAAGGAAAGAACTAACGATATAAACCAGCTTGAGAAAGAGTTTGGTCAAGAAGAGAAAGGACTTGAAGAATAAATAATCACATCGAAAATTCAGCTTGAAGAAGAAAAAGAACAGAAGAAGTCATGAAGTCTCAGATAATGAAGAAAGAAGAAGAGGTTGAGAAGCTTGAAGAATAAGTTGTCACATTGAGAAGTAAAATCGTCAAGCTCAACAAGAACGTTGAAGAGACAGAAACATCCACATTAGTTATAAAGAATGAAGAGAAGCACTATAGGTTGCTAGAAAAGAAGAATGAAGAAAGTAGAAAGAGTTATGCAGAAGTAATCAAAGGAAGGAATCATGGTCAACCAGAATTTAAGAAAACTATTGAAGATACATCTTCAAGAATACCATCCATGTTCAAGCCACAAATAAGATTCAATCATGATCATGATCAGTCAAGGCAAAAATTCAGAAGGACTACGCCACAAAGAAGATCATTCACTCTCATGTATGCAAATTTATTTTATGGTCATTGTTTTTATTGTACTAAATTTGGACATAAGGTTGTATATTGCAGGGATTATAAAAGAAATGTTTAAGAAAGAAATGCCTATGTGGCCCCACGTAACATTGAATGTTACAAATGTCATAACTATGGACACATAGCTAGTGATTGTAGAAGCATGTTTGATACTTCCATGAAAGAGAACAATGATATCAAATATAAAAAAGTATGGACAATAAAACACAAAGAACAAGTGAACAAAGACCAGGTCCCAGAGATCGTAAGATTGGTAATAAAATGAGATGAACAAAATTCTACAGAGAAAAAGAAAGATGTTAGATACATAAAGGTTTGGAAAATAACTGGAAAAAAATAAGGATAAGTAAATAAGGAACATGTTCAAGAGATTGTACTTTCAGGCATTGTAGTGAAAGATGAATCCACATACAGAAAGAAAGAAGTCATAACTTAGAGAGATGATGAATCTACCAATGAAGATGATGATGAATACACATCAGAGCAGGAATTTTTCTGAACCATTCAGCTTAAAGACTCCAAGATAATATGAATATTAGACAGGGGGAGTCTATGTGATAGTTGTGACAGGCCAAAGAACCATCCTTCAAAAAGCTTGCATATTTTAAGAAGACATATTTAATGCATTCAGTTAGAAAAAGTACAATATGATAGATCAATCAGTTGTAGTAGTACTTCATGATAGTATAGTGATAAATGGGTCAGTATTATGGAAAATTGTGCAATAGAGTCTTGGAAAGTATGGACAGAGATGGATTCATAAGTACACTTAGCAGGTTTGGAAAGATATATGACAGTGTACAAGAGCATGGATTCATAGATTGTTTCAGAAACAAATGAACATTATCATAATGGATGATAATTACAAAGGAAATGGCTTGAACAATGTTAATGGATTCCAAATTAACAAATATTTTTTGGACATATGTAGTGCATACAACAGTTCACATTCAAAACATAGTAATGCTCAGAAGCAACACTGACAAAACCCCCTACGAGCTATGGAAAGAAAGACCAGCAACTATGAAGCACTTCAGAGTATTTGTAAGCAAATGCTACATCAAAAGAGAAGATGGTTGAATGAGAAATGTTGACTCTCGTGTGGAAAAATGAGTACTTGTTGGTTACTCAAGTACAAGGAAAGAATACAAGTGTTACAATCTAAGGTTGAACAAAGATTCTTGAGAATAGAAGAAGAATCCATTCGCTAGAAAAAATGCACCTAGCACTCTCATCTACGATTGAACCAAACGGTTTTGAAGAGGCCAACAAGGATGGATTTTGGATAAGGCCATGGATGAAGAATTGGATCAAATAGAGAAGAATGACACTTGGGAATTGGTTCCAAGACCAAATAATAAGAATGTGATTGGCACAAAGTGGGTATTCATAAATAAATTGAATGAACATGGAAATGTTACAAGGAACAAAGCTAGATTGGTATGTAAAGAATACACACAGGTTGAAGGAATCGACTTTGAAGGGACATTTGCACCAGTTGCCAGAATGGAAGAAATCTGATTTATTTTATCTTATGCATGCTCCAAGAATATTAAAGTGTATCATATGGATGTGAAATCATGTTTTCTGAATGGGGAACTTGAAGAAGAAGTCTACATCGAACAACCAGAAGGATTTTAGTTGTCAGAAAATGCAGATTACGTGTGCAAATTGAAGAAGGCCTTGTATGGTATAAAACAGGCTCCTAGAGCATAGTACTCTAGACAGGATAAATATCTACAGCAGGCAGGGTTCAAAAAAGGAAGCGCAGAAAACAACCTCTACATCAAGGTAACTCAAAATAGTATTTTATTAATTGAATTTTATGTTGATGATATTGTTTTTGGAAGCAATGATGACAGGTTAATCCAGAAATTTGCAAATGATATGCAGAATGAATTTGAAATGTCATTACTCGGAAAACTATCCTTCTTTTTGGGTCTTTGGATACGTCATAGCAACCAAGGAATGCTTATTTTTCAAACTAAGTATATCAGATAAATGCTAAAGAGGTTCGGAATGGAAGATTGAAAACCAGTTACCACTCCTATGCAAACCAGTTGCAAGTTGAGAAAAGATGATGATTCAAAGTCTATGGACTAGAGGAAATACAGGTCAATGATTGGTATCTTACTATATGTGACAGTATCCGGACCAGATGTAATGCAGGTAGTTGGACAGGTGGCATGATTTCAAGCAACACCAAAGGAATCACATGTATTAGCAGTAAAGAGGATTTTCAGATATCTCAAAGGAACATAAGAGCTTGGATTATGATATCCAAAAGGAAATGATCTATCACTTATTGCCTACACAGATGAAGATTGGGCAGGTTGCATTGATAACCAGTGAAGCACCAGTGGAGCAACATTCTAATTGGGTGAGTGCTTAGTATCTTGGCTAAGAAATAAACAATCATCAATATCTTTATCTATAGTTGAAGCAGAGTATATTGAAGCAATAGGATGTTGTACTCAGGTTCTTTCGATGAAACAAACTCTGACAGATATACAGGTTGAGTATGATGAGCCCATTCCAATCTATTATGATAATATAAGTGCCATAAATATATCAAAGAACCTGGTGATGCACTCCAACACATTCCAATCAAGTATCACTTTCTATGGGAACAGATTGCAAAGAAGAACATTAGAGTTGAATATGTGGGCACAAAAGAACTAGTGGAAGAAATATTTACAAAACCGCTTCCATGGGAAGCCTTTGAGTATCTTCGCCAGAGACTCGGGGTAATTTATACTCCAAAATGAATTCTTTTGAATGCTTATCTTATATGTCTTAGATTTACAAGAGGAAGCACCATAAAGAGGAAATTTTAGGTTGGGAGATCAGTTTCAGGAAGAGTTCTTTCAGGGGGAGTAGCCCCAGATGGAAAGATACATTTTTCATTGATGATAAAGGGGGAGATATTTAAAATATGCAAAGGTAAATGCTTGGAGAGAATAGAGGCATGGTTCAAGGGGGAGCTATGGTCACAGGGGGAGCATGAGTGATATGACTTTAGTATTGCATCAGAGTGTTGCCATCAATTCCAAAGGGGGATATTTTTTATTAATTGGGTTGGTTGTCATTGATGTCAACCCTTGAAGAAAGTTTGGTAGCGAATTCCAATAGCACAAAGGTTTGGGTAATGGACCCAAGTTTGTTCGATGGATAATGGTATGATTTTTGGTATATTAGTAGGTAATACTATTCTATATGGATAGTACATGTCATGCCATTTCCGGTGGTATGTGAAACGTCACATAACTCCTCACGGTTAGAGAGTTTTGTCCATGTGAAGCTGGAGAACCCTCATGAATCATCTAGAAGCCCCAAAAGGTCAAAGTAGTCAAAGTCTTTACAAAGAATAAATTATTTAAATAATAAAGTGAAGTGATAAGTGTACTATAAGTCAAAGAGGATGCAAAAGAAATTATTTAAATAATAAAGTTAATGGAGAACTTACTAATTATGGAAAGTGGTTAAGTTAAGTGGACAAGTGGTTATAAGTGGGTTAACCTTAAAATAAGGAAAGTGGTTTAAGATGGTTAAAAGATAACCCCTTGAGGATGCCATATGAAAGTATAAATTAGAGGCAAGGTTCTCTAATTTAAACACACTTGAACCTATTGAATATCATTGCATATCTATTTTGTGAAAGGTTATTTGGGCAGGTATTATTGATAGAGAAAAGTGTGGCAGGAAAAGTGCGGCAAAAAAAGTGTTGCAGGAAAAGTGCGGCAGAAAAAGTGCGACAGAAAAATCGTGGCAGAAACATCGCGGAAGTAAAAGTGCGGAAATTATCATATACCAGTGTTGTTGATTAAGGTTGGTTGTCATTGATGTCAACCCTTGAAGAAAGACCCATAACACAAAGGTTTGGGTAATGGACCCAATAGTGTTTGATGTAAATATGACTCATTATTGTTGGTTGTGGAGCCTGATTATCTTCCTGATTCAGAGGTCCTTGCTTTCAACCGTGTTGATACCCCATGAAGTATTTACACCCTAGAAGTATGTACACTCTTCCACACGGGGGAGTGCAGAGGGGGGGTACCCCCTCTATGGGGTCTGGGGGGGCTATCCCCCCGGTTGGGGGGTCTGGGGGCAAGCGGACCCCTAGCGGGGGTTCGAGGGTAGCGTCCCCCAATGGGGGTTCGGGGGCGAAGCCCCTGAAGCAAAAAATTGCCTTGTAAAATTATATTGTAATTTCATTGTAAATCTGGACCGTTCATTATAAGGTCGCAAATCTAACGGTAGAGATTATGTTAGGGTTTTTTGCCCTAGAAGGCAACCCTCTTTTATGAGAGAAATGTATCACAGCTATGGTTGATGGTGAATATTGTATTCTAAGAGAGGAGACTGTGAGAGAAAGAAGAGGAAGTTACAGTGGGTTTTGTTGTAGGTTGTATCCCTTCATTTGTTGGATAATAATAAAGAAAGGACCTGGCAATTTCTCTGGTGGACGTAGCCCACACTGGGTGAACCACTTAAATCTGTGTCTCTCTTGTATTGTGTGTCTTTTGTGTTTTGTTTCTGCATTTGTTTTTATTTATTGCTCCGCGGTCCTGTTTTTCTAACAATTATTGTTTTGTCATAGTTAATAAGAAGTAAATATGGATGAACTCCAAAGTGGTCCCCTTATGGTGAAAGCCCTCACGGGAAGACGATTTGTGGAGTAAGAGAACCCATGCTTAATTGTGGAATAATGAGATGAAGGAAAGTGAATTTTTCAGGGAAAATATCCTAGATGGATAGTTCTTGTCATGTTATTTCCGGTGGTATGTGGAATGTCACATAATTCCTCACGGTTAGAGAGTTATGGCCATGAGAAGTTGGAGACCCCGGGTTTGGGTAATGGACCCAAGTTTGTTGATGGGTAACGGTATGAGTTATGATATATTTTTAGATAGTACTATTCTATATGGATAGTACATGTCATTCCATTTATGGTGGTATGTAGAACATCACATAAATCCTCACGGTTTGAGAGTTATGGCCTTACGAAGTTGGAGGACCCTCATATGTCATCTAGAAGCCCCAAAAGGTCAAAGTAATCAAAGTGGTTTAAGAGATTTTAAAAGGTAAATAAT
>ML783316.1:754971-768603 GCA_009831015.1 Picea engelmannii | reverse complement strand
TGGGGTGATCATTGAAAGGGTAGAGCTCAAGTTTGGACTGGTTTTTGTTAGTCCTTTGCTATGATTCCTTTCTTTCTTTAGCATCATTTTCTTATTCTTTTATTAGCAGCTGCAATCAACCTATGGGCCTCCAACCCCTCTTCTCATGAGAGAATGGACCATGACCCATTACCGAAGTTTAGTACACTATGAGAGGCTCCAAGATGGAAAGTGTTAAGTATGATGGGGAACGGAATGTTACCCTTAAGAGGGCCCCCCAGTAGTACCCCTTTTCCATGGTCGGTGACAACACGAGACTAGGGCATAAAAGCTGACCACCAAGGTGAAACAAGGCAACCGACACAATTTCCCAAGCCAATGATCCATTATCCAACTTCAACCAAAGATCCTCATCGACATGCTCGACAACTTAAGCACAACACTTTGCATGAAATTAAGACTAACATACCTTACGTTGACGGATGCTTACAATCTCCCATACTTTGGGTTGCTTGGATGTGATGAGCCTTGGTTGACATGTAGTTGTAAAGGTGAATGAGGGGGCTGTTGGGCTGCCATCTGTGGACATGTTTATCATCATCATGGTCGAGATCATGTTCTCCATCGCAAGCTACGAGACATGATCTCCTCTAGTTACCCCTAGGCATGTGGGGGGGTAACGGAACTAAAGCTCTTATCCTCTCTGGTGGTCATTTTTTACACCCAATACTGCTCATGTCAGTATATTGTATATCACATAGTTTGAAATTATGGTGTGGTTCTAATAATTAGAGACACTTCAGAGTTGCAGATTGCAGTGAATAATCCCCTTAAGAATTGATTGCTAGCAGGAATGAAACAAACCTGTTAGGTCTTTCTACTTTTGGGGTGAAATTGAAGGTATTTGAATTGGTAAAAGACCAAACCCTGTTGCAGAATCACACCACCAAACACAATTTGCAATATTCCAACAACTTTGAACATTAAAGGCATATTGTGTGGATTAAAAAGCCCAACTGAACAACACAGAAGGAAAGAAAGAAAATAGAAGACCGAAACATGCATATGGAACATACATCAAGTGGAAATATATCACAGTGTTGTGCATAATGCTTCTCCTAAACTAGAAATGAAGATCACAAGGGCCAAAGCTAATAGGTAGTAAGCAACTTTTTGTGGATCTATAATGATAGGAATTGAATTAATTCACATAGAATTAAGGCAACGCAAATTATGCATGAAATACGTAAACCTTTCTCAGATATTTACATATCAAGTGGAAAGTTCTAAAGAATGTCACCATATAAGAATCAACCAGGTCAGTCATAGGGCTCTATATTGCAAAAGAATAGGCTGAAACTCTTGAAGCTCTGTTACAGACAACAACCCCAACAGTGATCAGGTTGTAATAGACAGGGCAATACCCAAGTGACTTTGATGGAAGAAAATCCCTCCATGGCTTTGAGACATAAATGTATTCTGTGTCCCAGAAGAATATAGATAACAACATTCATGAATAGAAAAGAAAAATATTTTCAATAATTCCTCATTCAAAAATATCACCAAAGAAAAATACAGGCTTAGCTCTCACTCTCCAAGGATTAAACTGCATGGTTAAAACAATTGCAGTTTCAAGCTTGCCCATGTTTGTATCTGGGGGAAACATATTAATATGCATACAATCTCTTCTTGTACAATGCGTTTGTAATGGATGTTGATATGCATATTTAGTTACAGACTATAGATGTTATCTGCAACGATTTGCTGATTATATGTTGCATATTGTATACATTCACCTTCCCCATTATAGTAAATGTGGAAAGTTATTAGGCATAGATCTTGATATGGAGACTGCATAAAGTGCGCAACATCATGTTTGTGATATATATGATTCCGAAACACATACAATGAGTGGATACCTGCATGGGTTGGTTTTCCTCCATTCAGGGAACACAGAGGTAAATAAATGACTTCTACCATTTGTTTGCTAAAAAAGCATGAATCAGTGTATGCACCTTGTTACACATATAGCTGATGCGAACTTCTCACAGAACCACATGAGCCTAACATTTAAGTCTTGTGGCTTACTAGCTAGGGTACACAGAGGTTAACAAATAAGCTTTTACCCTTTGTCTGCCCATAAAACATGAATTGGGGATATGTAACTTATTACACACATAGCTGAATGTGAACCACTCATAGAACCACAGGAACCTAACATTCAAGTCCTCAGTCTTACCAGCTCAAAATAAACATCAAGGAAAGCAGCAACACCACCATGTGTGTGTGCACTACCAGGCTCCAGCTCAAATAGACATCAAGGAAAACAACATCACTACCATGTGTGTGTGCGCGCACCACACAAATCCCCAGTGACATTGTGTCTACAAGGAAATTGAGAATCTGTATGTTTAGATATGCAAATATGCATAAAATGGCCAATGCCTTGTGGGTTTATTTCATATTTCAGAGCAGCAAAAACATGATGTATGTGTCTCTATGTATATGTAATTATGAATTTGTTATATAGTATGTGCGTCTTTGTGTATATATCAAAAGAAAGAGAAGAGAGGAAAGCATACTTGAAGCAAGGATCAAGGTACTTCATTCCTTCGGTTGAACCAAAATAAGGCACTCTGGTCTCCACCCCAGGAGCATTGTAGTATTCGTCTGTGTGACGATCATAGACCAAGCTCATTCTGTCAGCAAAGCATTGTGTCAATGGAGGAAGAATGACAGAAACATCAAACCATATTCTGAACCACTCCCTCTCCCAATTCCACCTTCTGCACAACAGCCCACTGGGTTTGTAGTCTTCTGTAAGCCTTGCTTCTACCTGGTTTCCTCCTGTGCCAGGGACTATCACTACAGGGTGCAGTTTATTGCTTTTATATATGTTGTTGTTTTTTTGTGTATATGACGATTGAGCTCTAGGTGTGCTTGTTGACTTGCTTGTGTGTGAACCAAAAGAGTAAGCACTGCAATTTGGGGTTAAGGTTAAAGCCATCAGAGGAGAAAGGATGAAGATAAGAGAAATTGTGATGGCCATTCCTGCTAAACAAAGGAGGAAAGTAAAAACAATTTTCTGTATGTATGTTTATGAGCAAATACAAATTATGGGCAGTGAGGAAAAGTGGGGAATTGTCCTCTTTGAAAAGTTGATTTTAATAAAGGATTCCATGTGTGCCATATGCGGTGGTAAAGGTGCCAACACTGTTATCTTCAGCGCTTTTTCTTCATGAAGTTGTTTGTAAGAGCATCAGTTTCAATTCCTAAAATATTATGCGGTGGTAAAGGTGCCAACACTGTTATCTTCAGCGCTTTTTCTTCGTAAAGTTGTTCGTGAGAGCATCAGTTTCAATTCCTAAAATATTTAAGAAATAATTTATCAAACAAAATATTCAGAATAGGTGAGTATTGAGTGGCTGTGATTCAAGGGTAGACAGATTGCGTTGACAAAGTTACTGTTTGTCGTAGCTTTGGGTGATTGTAAGGGAAGAACCTCTACGCCTCTCTTCCCTAATTTACGCAAATTAAAAAAAAACCATGAAAATTATTCAAAACTTACATTTAATTTTATATGTTTTTTAAAATAATATTGCATAGATAGTTGTGTTATGAAATTTCCAATAGATTTACACTTAAAGCATTTTTATCAAACATATCTTACTATGAAATTTGAAAATCACAAAAATATATTTGAAAATTATTTATATATACACAAACCAAAAATATAACATTACAACTTTCATTTATTTACATTACAACCTTCTTCATTTACTTAGGGAGTATGCTTTCTAATCATATATTATAAAGGATAATTAATTCTCAACAAAATTATACAAGTTGTTGAGAAATTGTATATTGTGGGTGGAGAGTAGTAGGTGTTTTATACCTTAGTATGGGGAGATGTTGAGGCATTATGTTATGTTAGATAACATTGAAAAAAAAAAAATAACAATAATAAAAATTAAGTGGACTTAATTAAAAAAAAAACAATTGCAAACACCATGTAAAACTTGACATGGAATGAAATAATTAAAAAACAAATTACACTTTAAGAAATTGGATCTTTCTCGTTGCTTGATAGATCTGAGTTTAAGATGAATCTTTATATAGTTGCCAAGGTAAAAGGTCTACTTTAGTAACCCCTTCCCCTCCATCTCCATCGTTAGTACTTCCAGTGGAATTTAAATTCACCTTTAATAGTTTTACCCAATAAAGAAGTCATGATGCATCTTAAGTATTTAGAAATTTGAAAGGACCAGTGCATGTTGGTTTATGGAGTTGGAAAATAATAATGCTTCTTGCACCAAGTGGTAGTCTAAAGAAGCTCCAAGGTGTTTGTTCCAAGATGGTAAGGGAGGCAGAGGTTACTAAAAATATTTTCATGTTTGTTATTTAATAAAGTCATATTTATTGGAACACGATGTATGCTTATTTACTTCATGGTAAGTGGGAATTAGGGATTATATACTTCTCGTTGAGGTATAATGATTCAAATGGGTGTGAGACCTTTTAAATTTGTTATTTTACACTCATGTTTAATAGGTTCTCTATTCTAAAAAATTATCCATTATTTATGGAATAGAATACTTCCTCGTCTCTTCCATAACTTGAGAGGTATAGGACAAGTCTTCGACATTTGGTAGGACAAAAACTAAGGTGTAGATAGATGCCCCTTGAAGAATGGATTGGTCATTGAATAATTTAAGCATCTTACTACAAGATCGTGGATTGACATATCTATCTTCCTTTCTAATAAGAGTTAATAGAAGAGGATGGATTGATCTTGCAATTATCTTCCTCCTAGTCTAAGAGCACATGGTGCTAGAGGTCTTTCAAGGAAAAATGTAATTTTTGGAACAATTGGTCAAAGCCATTCTTTCCCTGGGAATAATGTCCTCTTTATGCTCACAATAGGACCTTATGTGAAAGGATAATCATACCATCTCCACCCATGAATATTATGAAGACATTGATAAAAGGCCACAATTCAAAGCTCCTCATTTCTCCACAAATTGGAAGTGGATACACTGGAAGCATGCTAGGAGTCATGAAAAAATAGCTTATTGGAGTTCAACTCACATAACTTTTTTCTAACAAGATATGCTCCAAATACAGAGGGATTAGGATATAGTAGTTTTCTATGTTTCTGGAGACCAAGGAGATGACGTTGAGCATATCGTTTTTTGGTTGATTGTGAGATTCTAGGAAATATTAAGAGATAGACTAAGATTGTGATTGTGGGAGTCATGCTTAAGATAATTTCACCTAAGATTTGGGTTGGGTTGTTATATTCTTTGTAGAGAAAGAACATTCATTTGATTGTCTAGTCAAGGTGGATCAACCAAGAGATGAATTGATCAACAAGTCAAGTTGAGCCGATGGTTAAGTAAAGGTTTAGGTGATTGACTGGGAAGTCAAAGATCGAAGTGATCGATGGTAAGTCAAAAGGTCAGCCGATAGGAGTCCGAATGGAAATCGACTGAAGATCGACTTGAGGTCTACTGGTAGTCAATAGTAACAAAATCCCAAGATTCGTGGAATTGCAACCAATCTTCTACATTGACCTATAACCATTTTTGGGTGCAATGATTTAGGGTTTTGCATGTTGTAAAGCCTACCAATAAGGCATGTTGTAATTTTAATAAGATGGCATTCATGTTGTTGTTTTTGGTCATCTAGATACAAGTTGAATTGGCTACAGGGTCATTCTTATATAAAGCTGGAGAGTATGATGGTGATTGTGTCTTAAGTGTAGACCAATGTTATTCATGTAAACCTGTATTCAATGAATGAATAAGACAACAAGAGAGAAAGATGATAAAGGAATGTTGGTTTTCTCGGTTGTGGGTTTCTAGGGTAAAATCTTTATGTATTGTCTGTGATTGTCATTTATTTATTGATTATATTTGTATTCTCTTTCTTGGTTGGTTTAGTATGAGGAGTAACATTCTATACAATTGGTATCGGAGCTCATTTGTTTCTCTCTACAAGTTGTCTCATAGAAAGGTTAAGAAAATATTGGATCTAAGCTAAACCCGCGAGGTCTTCACTTAGTGAACCTATGACATAACACCTGTGTTCATAGGATATTAAAGAATAGCACTAATTTCACTAGATATTGATAAATACATCCAAAAATTATTTTTTTGAACCCCCCTCCCAATACATCTTTCCAATAAAAGAAACCCTTATTTTTACTGGATACCCCTTTTTATACCCCCCAATACCCATAAACACCCCGATACCCACATCCCCCCCAATACCTACAATATATTGACTTTATTTTTCACAATTAAAAACCAAATTTATGAATGAATGTGATAAGATATTTGTCAACAAGGTGAAGTCTCTGTGGCTAAACCTAGGTCCATTGGGAGTTGTAAGTCAATGATATTGAAAGTTGTGCTTAGAAGAATGGAAAACAGTTTGAGGATAGAGATTGAAAAATTCAATGGCCATAATTTTGAGCTTTGGAAGTTTAAGATGGAAGATCTCCTTATAGATTGAGAACAATGGCAGTTGTGAGCCCATGAACCATTTAGATGGGTATGTCAAGAGAAGAATGGGAGAAACTCGAGAGAAGGGAAAGGAGTATGATTTGACTTTGTCTTGCAGATTCAGTATTGTTGAATGTCTCAAGGGAAGACTCTGCAAAGAAACCGTGGGAAAAGTTGGGAAGCTTGTATTAGTCGAAATCATGGTAAATAAGTAGCTCCTTTATAAGAAATTGTATCTTTTGAGGATGATTGATGGGAGCTTAGTAACATAGCACATAAATGCATTCAATATTGTACTAATCCAGATATTATCTATGGATATTAAAATCACTAAAAAAGATAAATGTATTGGCATGTTGTGTTCTTTTCTAGACTCCTAGGATAGCTTAGTCGTGGATATATGGAGTAATTTGACCACATTAACACTTGAAGGCATGGTATCATGTCTACTATCAAAATAAATGAGACAGAAGAATATGGAAGGATCGACCAAAGATAACTTGATGGTGAGATTTCAATTGATCGACTCACATAAAGGAAAATTATCTGGTAGAAAGTTTAAATTGAAGGGTAGATCTAAATCCTCGATCCAATCAATGAGAATATGTTGGACATGCAGTAAAGGTGGGAATTACAAGAGAGACTGCAAGTCGAAGGAGACTAAGATTAGTCCAAGATCCAATGAGAACCAGTTGACTAAGAAAAATAATACTCTAGATAAAGGAGGCGATGTGTATTTGGTGTTGACTAGTACAAAGTCAGATCATGATGTTTGGTTGATTGACTCAGGTGCATCCTTCCATATGAAACCTCAAAAAGAATCATTATATGAATATGAGAGATATGAAGGGGGAGATGTATTCTTGGGTGATGACTCAACAACCAAAAATTATGGATGAGGAAGAGTCCTCTTGATACTGCAAGATGGGAGGAGTAGGACCCTTCCAGGTGTGCTACATATTATTGGTTTGGCAAGACATTTGATTTATGTTAGAAAAATGAGTGATGTTGGCATGCACACTTTATTTAAGAAGGATACATACAAAATGGTCAGGGGAACGATGGTCTTAATGAAAGGTGTTCGAATTGGAACACTATACAAGTTGTTAGGGAATGTTGACTTGATTGGATGAAACAATGTTGTTGTTCCTAAAGTCGACTTGACTTGATTCAACTCAGTCCAATTCGATACAAACCAACTCGATTATTCTTCATCAAGTCAACACGACCATGCTATGGCACCAAAGGATGGGATATATTGGCTAAAAAGGACTTCGAGCTACGACCAACAAAGGTATGGTCATATGTTTTCCAAATTGTAATTTGGAAGTCGATTTTTATGAACATTGCATATATGGAAAACAAAATTGGGTTAGATTCCCATCTAGACCAACAAGGGAAAAAGGGATTCTAGAATTGATACATAGTGACATGTTTGGTCATGTGTCGGTTCCTTCACTGGGAGGATCTTTGTATTGTGTTTCGTTAATAGATTATTTTCCCAGGAAGACATGGTTATATTTCCCAAGGAAGAAATCAGAGTTTTTTGATAAATTCAAAGATTTTAAATGTCTTGTAGAAAAAAAAAAAACTAAGAAGATCAAGGTGATGAGAACTAACAATGGAGGTGAATTATGTGGAAAGGATTTTGAGAAATTCTGCAAGCAGTGTGGCATAGCACACCAAAATGCCAAACCATATACCCCACAACAAAATGGAGTTATTGAAAGAATGAAAAATTCATTGATAGATAAGGCAAGGAGCATGCTCAGTGGTGCTAGGATAACAAAAGAATTTAGGGAAAAGGAAGTCGACACTACAAAATATTTGGCAAATAGGTCTCCTTCATTAATGCTCGTTGACTCAACTCCACATGAGGTATGATTTGGTAAGAATCCTTCTCTTTCACATCTAAGAGTCTTTAGCTATGATGCATTTGTGCATGTTCCCAAGGAGAAGAGGAACAAGATGAATAATAAGGAAATCAAGTGTATTTTCATCGACTACAAGGATGGAATGAAAGGATATAAGCTATGGGATCCATTGTTAAGGAAAATAATGTATAGTCAAGATGTTGTCTTCGGTGAATTCGAAGGAACTTCCAATTCTAAAAAAGTTCAAATGGATAAAGAACCAAAGAAGTTGGTGTTTGAGCTGAGGAACGAAGAACATGATTCAGATGGATCGAGTAAATCAGATGAAGAGGTGGAACAACTAACTATGGTTGTAAGAATTTATCGATGAGTAAGGAACCAAGCTAGAAGGTATATTCCACTTAATGTTTGTTCTTCATTTGTGTTATCTATCATTTATGAGGAGCCCAAGTAGGTTAGGGAGGCAGTCAAATTGATAGAGGGTAAACTCTAGAAGGACATCATGGTTGGAGAAATGGAATCCTTGCACAAGAATGATATGTGGTATTTGGTAGAGCTACCTAACGGAAGGAAACCTATCGGTAGTAAGTGGGTATTCAAGAAAAAATTTAACGTAACAAGACAAGTTGAGAAATTAAAATCTCAAATGTTAGCGAAAGGATATTCCCAAGCCGAGGGAATCAACTTTGGTGATATTTTTCCTTTGTTGCAAAGCTAAGTTCCATTAGAATATTAATGTCTTTGGCTACCACATTTCATCTTGAGAGAGAGAAAATGGATGTAAATACAATGTTCCTACATGGGGACCTAGAAGAATAAATCTACATGAAACAACCTGAAGGATTTGTAGTAAAGGGAAATAAAGAACTGGTGTGAAAATTGAAGAGGTTCCTTTATGGTATAAAGAAATCACCAAGGATGTGGTACCAAACTTTTGACACCTACATCCTTAGTTTTGGATTTATGAGAAGCAAGGTTGATCATTGTGTATATTCCAAGGAAGAAGGTGGTTGTTTCATATATGCATCTTTGTATGTTGACGACATGTTACTGGTCGAAAACAACATGGATGCAATAAAGGAGGTAAATATACAGTTTTCCTCCAAGTTTGACATGAACAATATCCCTACAACAAAATTCATTCTAGTAATGGAGATCAAGAGAGATCGAGTAGTTAGAAAGATTGGGTTCAATAAAAGAAAGTATATTGAAACATTCTTGAAACGTTTCAACATGAAATATTGCAAACTGGTCAAGGTACCATTTCTCGTGGGAGTAAAACAAAGTGTTGAACAGTTTCCAAAGACACAAGAAAAAATAGAGGACATGGCATATGTTCCCTATGCTAGTTTCATTGGTAGTTTGATGTATGTGATGGTATACACTTGACCAAACATTGCTCATGCAATGGGAGTGTTGAGCAGATACATGTCGACACCTAGAAAAGAGCATTGGACTAATGTCAAGAGAGTGTTTAGGTATTTTCATGGCACAACGAAATATGTTATATGCTACTAAGGGAAACCTTAAACTAATAAGGAAGTAAATGTACATGAGTTTTTCGACATTGAATAATCTATAGATATGGATCAACAAAGGTTGACTAGTGGATATGTGTTCAAGATGTTCGATGGATCAACCAATTAGATGAGAAAGTGGCATGAAGTCATAGCATTGTCAACACTATAATCTAACTACATGGAATCCACTCACGAAAGAAAATAATATGTATGGTTGTATCTACTTTGTTCAGGGATTGGGTTTGAGCAGAAATATATGAAGATAAATCACGACAATCAAAGTGAAATATTCTTAGAAAAGAACCAAACTTAACATTTTAGGATGAAGGATATTGATGTACAATACCATTTCATGAGATACATGGTGGAAAGAAATAAGTTTCTTGATATGTAAACTATCGTGTATATTCCACTAGAAAAGTTCGTCACAACAGATCTGATAAATAAAATTGAAATCTATACTATGAAGGTTAAATTCCTTTAGATTCTAGAATGTTTAGTTGTTGATTTTCTACTTATGCATCAAATAGATAAAATGAGGAAAATAAAGAACATTAAAACAAAATCACACACCATCCACAAGAGAACACAAATATTTTCTCCGGGAAACCCTTATGAGAGAAAACCCATCTAGAAAGTGAGGTTGCTCTGCTCTATTTTCTCATATATGAAAATAATGCAAGTACAAAGGAGACGAAACTCTCCATGGATTTAACTGAGACCTGTGGCCTATTAGGATGCTATAGAACATTAATCCCCCTCAGTTATGCTCTCTAATTTTCCACTCCTAGTTGTTCATCTTTGTTATGGAACAAAATACAATAACATAGAATCGAACCCCTTGTCCTCTTAATGTCCCAATATTTAACATAGCATGATAACCATCTAGGGGTAGGTTTTTAACTTCCTCGACCCTCAATTGTGGTATGGTTTTGAACCTTATAGAATCTTTTTGAAATATGTCACATGGCTAACACCATATGCATGAGTAATCGGGGTTGACGTAGCATCATCTTGTACCATTGTGGTCAACACGATAGGTCAACTTGTGGGAGACATAATTTTTGCATACGAACTCCAATTGATGCACAATATACATTGTTGGAAAGGTATCGAAGTGTAGAAAACCATCAAGTGGGTGGGAACAATTTATAAACATCAGAACCCCAAAAAAACACCATTTGATGCCTCAAAATAGTTTTGGAAGGCTCCAGACCCCAATTTTCCAAAATGGCACCTGTCTACCTTAGGTTTTCTTAATTTCCTAGTTGTTTTTAACCTTTGTTTTATGGATTTATCTCTCTCACCATACAAGCCTAATCATGTGTCCTTATTTTCTATAGATGAATCCTTCGTTCATTTATCACATCAGGTATGTAGATGGAGCCATCCCCTAGACCCAGAATCTAGCTTCAGGAGCCTGGGCCATTTATACCCCCGACCATGTGTTGATCCATTCCAACGACATATGTATCGGTCATGCCACCAATAACCAAGATAAATATGTTGTAGTCATTGGTCTCCTCTCCCTGGCTAGTCACCTTCATATTTTCCACCTCAGCGTTCTCTTAGATTCTCAGCTCATTGTCCATCAACTCAACAACGTGTATCGTGTTTGTGATCCATGTATTTATCTCAAGTACCTGCAATTCAAACTTTCATTACAGAATTTTGAGTCTATCACATTTACTCATATTTCTAGAAACCTCAATTGGATGGCAAATCACATGGTGAATCAAGTTCTAGATTGGCATTTATCACATTAAACATGAATGTCATATTCATCCATCATCAAATAAAACAAGTACACAAACCATATCATAAAAACATCAAATGCATAATATATATCCAAATGGTCTACTCATATATAGATCACAAATGTCAAATATGTGTTTGATACAAAAATACAACATGCCTTAGCTCCATGGCTAGGCCCTCTCAATCAAACCCTAAGTCTATACAAAATGGGAGTTTATAGACTCCTATACACAATACAAAATTAGGTTGTTCATGTGTCATATCACACTATCATCTAGGGTGACCCTAATTGCGGTATATCCCCACTAACTGGGGGGTCCCCCCCAAGGGGCATATCTCTCGTTGGGATCCACCCAGTCATGGCAACCCATACTACCATTGCACGTTGAATCATGGACCGCTAATACACTGCTCTAGGGCTCTCTCGTCCTGAATCTGCGTCCACGGGTCCTCGGGAACTCCATTTAGCATGAACTTGAACCATTGCCTCGAATCCTCTATCTCTCGATCCCATTCCCCCTCCTCATATCTACCCTGCACCGTTGTAGGGCATGCCCATGTTGCATGCGATGGACCTGCCCCAAGATCATCATGTTGGTGACGCCTCCTCGCCCTCCCCTCTGTAGCTCGCTCATCCTCTAATTTTTGCCCTGCATCATCTTCTTGGGTGTTGGGTCCCACATATGTATATCCAAAACACAAAAAGGTGTATTGATACTTAGGACATACAAGCATACTAAATCAAAGAACATGTCAAAATGTGAAATTACAAACATCTCACCTCTGTCACCCCAGTATTCACCTGGCGACAAGCACATGTCCGGATGATACCTAAAATCACAACTACATTTGAACCCAAAATTCAATGACATCCTCTGATGCCACCCAAAACATTGGCCTTGTCGTCGGATTTTACCTTTAAAATTTGTAATTTTCTTGTTTTGTTTTCGAATTGTCCCCGACGGTCGTCATATATTCGACTAATAAGGCATTTCCATAAGGTTTTCCACATCTAGGCATAATATTTTCTATGGAATTGGATGATGTATATGTGGGCTTGAAGTGTACAAGGTATCACTTAATACATCTAACATATATATTGATTTAATATTGATAGAATTATTGACTTGTATTGGTATATTATTGTATAAATTAGTGTTCAAGTTTAATTATTCCATTTTCTAGTATGTTGTTATATGTTGTAGGAGATATTTCTTAATTATGACAAAAAATAATTTCATTTATTTTCTAGTACATAGATTTTTTCATGTTTTGGGGAATTGAGAGTGACGTGAGGGGGGGCAGGGCAGATGAACTTCCACCTTCACGTGGTTGGCCTCGTTCAGTAGAGAATATTAAACAATTCTTCAAAAAAAGAGAAGCTTGGTAAGGTTAATGCACAACTATGCTTATTTCACCTAGTTCGTTATTATATAATATTTAATAACTCAAAAATAAGGCATGCATGCTCATGTACTTGAAACCGATGCATATAAATGACATGTGAACAGGGCCAACATTGAAAGTTTTTCAATTTTTGCTTGTATGGACTGAAATTTGATATGGTTAGACTAGACACATGCATTGACGGTATGGGAGGGTTTAGGGGCTCAAACATGACTTGCAAAAATATTTCTACAATCAAATAACAAGCATATAGAATAATTAATGTGAATGGGGCCAATGTTGAATTTTTTTCAATTTGTGCTTGTATGGACTAAAATTTGACATGGTTAGACTAGATGCATGTATTGACTATATGGGAGGGTTTTTGGACTCAAGCATGACTCACACAAACAATTTGATAATCAAACAACAAGCCTATAGAATAATTAATGTGGATGGGGCCAATGTTGAAATGTTTTCAATTTGTGCTTGTATGGATTGAAATTTGACATGCTAAGACAACACACATGCATTTCTGGTATGGGATGGTTTTCAAAATCAAACATGACTCAAAAAAATAATTAGACAATCAAATATTCTTTGTTTATT
>ML783316.1:708066-727447 GCA_009831015.1 Picea engelmannii | reverse complement strand
GGGGGGGGGGGGGGGGGGTCTGGAAAAACTTATCAACCATAGATCTGAGCACTAGCACCTCAACCATTTATCGGTGCACTGTCTTTAATCTGTGAGCACAAGCTCATATTTGCTCTGAAAACTTAGGATAAGCGCTTTAAGTGGGTTTGTCCAAGATTTCCCTGTTTTTATCACCATGGGGTTAGACATTCAACTTTCAAACATCAAAGATAGGGTTCAACATCGATCATCATGCCTGTTTTATTGAGATAAAGAAAAATACCCTACGCTCTAACCTAATTACCTATGAAAATTAGCCCAGATTAAACTATTGGACTAAGAAATTACTCTATCTTGGGGTTATTTGACCAAGATTAGGCAGTTTGGTCAAATTTATTCACTAGCTAACCTAATTTGCTTGGCTAAGATTAAACGATTTAGACAAGCTTATTCACTACTCCTATCAACATCAATTCAAAGGACTTGGCCATGCTTAAACTATATGGACCAAGTCATTGTTATTACATGGGGCTTTATTTAAATTTCTTTTATGCCCTCTTTTATTCTTTTTCTTTCTTTTCTTTTCCTTTTTCTCAAATTATTTGCAGAATGAAAAATCATTTGGCAACCAAGACAATAAAAGGATAAAATTTTCAGTCACTAGTTGATCCTATAAATTATAGGGTTATAACACACTCAAAACTAAATTACCACTTGTTTGTTTGTTTAGCTATTTTTTCACTGCATCAATCATTCTCTAAAATGATTGCATCATCATGTTTTGTTTCTATATTTACCTTCACAATCAATTTTTCAAAATGTATCCATGTACTTAGGAAATTGGAAGAAAAAACCTCCACAAGAAATGGATATTATGTAAAAACCTCCACAAGAAGGTGTTCTCCTTGAGGTGTTATCATTTATCATGTCAACACTTGTATCTTGAATACATGGTAAAATATCAAGAAATTGCAACATCCTAGAATCCTAAGGGAAGACAACATGATCAAGTACACCGATAAGAGTGAAACATTTGTACAACTTGAGAATGTGATGGAGATATTATGCAAAGACTCATACCTATATGAAATTGACACCTAGCAGTGCTCATGATGAGCAATACAATTAATTAAAAAAACTCACAAAATGTTCAATTAATAGAAAGGTGGTAAATTAGTTGTTTCATGCATAGAATCAAATCTTCAAGCTTTGACATGTATCACAAGAAAGATCCAATGTTCCAAGTTCATCAAATTCTTATTTTGATGGCATAGTAGAAAATACTTCGAAGAAAAAAAGGTGTTTCTATTGGAGACACTATTAGTGCTAGGGCATCTCAAGTGTGACAATATCATTGGTCTTCAATCTACCCCTAAATTCCCACATTCTATTGCTTATGTTTTCGCATCATAATGAAAAATGTGACTCTTTTTATTGGGCTTAGATAATCTATGTTAAGGTTACACAACAAATTACCAATTTTGATATAGATGAAAAATATGTTTCCCCATGTATTCTATATTCTTTGGCTTTTTGGAATATGTTCCAAGGATTCCTTATTCTTAATTTGAGACTCTATTTCTATATTTCTATATGGTATGGGACTTACATTGTTATTCATAGTTATGATGAACATTTTTGTAAACACAATTTTTATATTTTTGGTGGTAGATGCTATACTATGACCCATCATTGATAAATTTTAGTAGAATATGGTACCAATTTGATATACTCCTATTTTCTCTAGCAATAGATTTAAAAAATTATAGCCACTTTCTATTATTCAGTGGCTAGCTATATGTTGATAGATTTACAATGTGGCTGTTTTCAATGATTTCAAGGGCAACATTATATTTTATGATGCATTATGATGATATATGATATTATTAGATGTTATGGTGCTTTAATTTCATCATCTTTATTTTAAATAAACACATGTTTCGATAATGAGAGGTAGTTATAAGAGGAAATGTTATAAATAGGGAAAATACTAGGGCATATTTATTAGGAGTTATAAGGTGACTAAAATCTTCAGGAGGTCATGACCCTTTTAAGTTACATGTTCATAACTTGGTTGGTATGGTGATCCCAGTATGTGTATTTCTTAAATGTTGTTTAAGCTTGGAGACAATTTTTATCTTGTTTTTAAAGCCTTTACCCCTCAATTGTAACCTTTATGGACCAAATTCTCCAAATAGCATAAGAATAGAAAGAGGAACACCATACCTTGATAAAGATATAGAGTCAATGAATAAAAATCCACTCTTTGACAATGAAATGATGTTGATTTCAAGTGAATATGATAGCAATTATGAATTTGTAGACCATAATATAGGCCCTAAAGGTGAAATATTTCCCCTACAAAGAGAAAATGAACCCAATTTCAAGGTTAGGATGCAACATGGATAGTTCTTATGGTCCATGTTAGAAAAATAGGTGTGATCGTTTAACCATAGACAATATAGAAATATTTTCACCCAACAATAGGCACAAAGGCCACTCCCGAGCACCTTAACCTTGATAGACATAATAATTATGGAAGCAAACCAATAGCCAACCAAAGTGGTGCACCTTTCTCCAAGGCTAGCACACCAAGCAAGAATAACCAAAGACCAAGCATAAATTCCAAACCATAACCAAGATACCAAGTCACCATTGTTGCAACTGCAACTTTCCTCCACTCATGCATAGTTCTTGTCCTTATGCAGTTGTGAGTGAGTGAGTGTCAAATGATCTCTAGCACCCTCTATTTATACTTCTCTATCTCACTTGACTGGGCCAACTTCTCTTTATGGAGGCTAATAACTCAATATTAAATATTCTCTTGAGTTGTCTTGTCTTCTAGGGTTATTATCCAACGTTTTAGGGTTTCTCTTACTTCCCATAATATTCTAGTCTTCTCAAAGGTTACACGTGGAGGTTAATACCCCGCAACTACCATAATACCGACACTCCCTCCTAGCTAGGGAGGTATTAAAGGAAATAGTCTTGAGCACAAACAAACCATTCAACTAATAGCATCATCATAGGCACAAAAGATATCTCGTGATCAAATCATGAGCACCATCATCACTATCCAACTAGATAATATCCATGGAAATCAGAACAATTCCATCCAATAGACCACAAATGTGTCTATTCATAGTACTATATAAATACTATCCAGTGGTACACAATCACTCTCAGTAGAAAATTGCTACTAACCAATGACATACAATCACTACCACTGGATCACATCCACCACAATAGCATACAACTATTGTCAAGATACATATAGTTTCTACAACAATTGTATCATCTGATATAAATGTGCATAAACAACATCATGATACAAACTGAGTCATATGGGCCATTCTTCCACTCACATCTATGATATCTGGAAGAGAATTTTCCCTTCGAAAGTGAAGCATCAGGCATGGTCTATATGGACTATTCTTCTCAAGCATAGAAGAATAATTGCCCCTAATTTTTGAACCTGGACCATTCACCTAACTGGGTCATTCCTCCGACACTAATCACAATGCAACCTAGAGAGAATGATTCTTCCCTAGGGAATGATTGTCCTTGATTGCTGAACCTAGACCATTCACCTAATTGAGCCATTCCTCTAGCACTAATCATAGTGAAACCTAGAGAGAATGAGTCTACCCTAGGGAATGACTGTCTAAACCATTTCCTAAGGAAATGACTGTCTTGCACCAACCTCCAAAATGAACCATTCTTCAAAATTGCTCACAACTGTGAACTTCGAAAGAATGACTGCCTAGCGAGGTGGACCATTCTACTTGACCAATACTTAGAGTGACTACCAAGAAGAATGACTGTCCTAGACCATCCCCCCACACAGGAAAAAAGGGTAATCACTGTCTATGGTACATCAACAATCTATCAGACCATTTTCATTATGAAAATTACTATCCTATATGGACCATTTTTTGAACTGGAAAATGACAGTCCATTAGAAATATCAAACCACTTTTTGGACTAGAAAGGAACTTCCCAACCTAGACCATTTTTTGAACTGGAAAATGATTGTCCTTAAATAAATAACATATCAATGCTCCCTCCCAACCTAGGAGTATTCACTTCCTTTTTCAATAAGGAAGTCGTCTCCAGGAGCCTTAGCTTGTCCCTTAAGTACACAAATTTTTCATCTTGGACATAGGCTTTACCAAAATATCTGTTATTTTCTCATATATGGAGATATATTGGAGAACCACTTCTCCCCTCTGGACTTTATCATGAATAAAATAATGCTTGATTTCAATGTTCTTCGATCTATCATCGAACACCAGGTTCTCTGAAATCTTCACACAACTCTGATCATCACAATATATCACGGTCGAATCCAACACCTAATCAAATAGTCCAAAAATCAACTTACAGAGCTACACTGATTCCGTACAAGTATCAAAAGCTGCAATATATTCTGCTTCTGTAGTGCTGAGTGCAATAGACTTCTGTTACCTTCTAACCCATGATATCATGGAAAATCTCAAACTGAAACATATCCAAGAAAAAATTCTTATACTATCTGCACTCCTTGCCTAATCTAAATTGATAAATCCATGCAGTTGTATATCATAACTAAAATGTCCCACGAAAACATTTCAAGGCATGCTATGCAATTATTCAATTCTCATGGCTAGGTTCCACCTGGAACTATTTTCACAGCAAATAAAATATCTGGTTGAGTATTATCCAAATACATTAATGAGACATTCAATTGTCGATACAAGGACATGTCTACTAGATCAGAGTCTCTCTACTTCTTCACATATTTCATCCTGGGAGTTTTCCATGGACTTACTGAGGAACCATTCTGATACACTTTCTCTGTCATAGGAAGTTTTCTCCACTCTTCTGATGTACATGAGGTGATCTGCATCAAGTTACTTGAATCCATACAAGGTTTTCTTCCATCTGCATACATGGGTCTCTTTTTGGTATACCTCAAAACCTTTAGATTGCTCTACATAAGCTTTTTCTTAATTGTTCTATTGGGAAGAATAGTATTTTACATCCAAGTGATGTAAACTCCAATCCATGGATACTGCAAGGGATACAATGGCTTAGATATATATGTATTTGTTTTATTGGAACACATTATCATCATAGTCCTCGCCCTCCTTCTAGGAAAACCCTCTAGTTCTAAATCTCACCTTGTATCTATCAATACTTCCATTTATAATTTCTTATATACATTTTTTTTCATCACAACTTCCTTTCATTTCTTTTTCTTGATTGCTTCTAGTGGGTTCAAATCATGATGGTAGTCTTATGATTCTCAATATAATAAATGGTTGTTCTAGATTTTCTTTTTTTCTTGGAATATTATGTTCTTCCTCATGTTCCTCTTTAACTTTGGGGTCCATGGAGTCATCTATAGATTCCATGACCTTCCCCCCTGAATATTTCAACTTCTTCCTTTCATCATAGAAATGTAAATGGACAACCAAGGATACTCAAGGATTCTTTTCAAAGAAAATATTCTTCTAGAGTCAAATTGAACACGTGATGCTTATTATGGCTGCTACATGGGCATATATTACATAGTCTTTACAAATTATTCTTCACTGGATCATATCATTTATGATTAGCTCCCTCCTAATCCAAACTTCATGCATGAATGCATGTTATTCTTTTGAAATTATCCAATCATCTCCCTCCATCTGAGAGAGTCCATGCTTTCGTTTGCATCCTTATTACTTTCTGCAAAGTTTCACAAGTCTTATTCTAGTTTCCTCTTAATTACTAAATTATTTCTGGTCTGAATCCTTCTGGGTCTCTTCAAGTTTGATTATGATTGTGGCCCATATAGTAGTTGTTACTTATATAATAGCTTCCACAAGAATTGTCACCAAAGATTGTCAATATACTTCATCCCTTTTCAGATACATTACTTGACTAGTTGTTATCGGATTAATTGGTAAGTGTGGACACCGAAATATCTCCCTAACTTCCACAGAAAACAAGAAAAAAACAAAACAAAATACACACTTCGCCTTAAACTTCATTATCATATGAACTATTTTGGTGAGGTACAAGTGACATACCTTTTAAACGATGCTCGATCCTCGCTAGTGTCGTCCTTGTAGCTCCTTCCTTGGGAAATCAAACCAACAAAGAGGGAAAAAAAAGATATATGTATTCTAATGAAGTCTATGTATATGATCAAGGAATTATACAATAGAACACAATATGCTTATATAGGGAAGAAATGTATTATTGTATTAAATGAATAGAAAGTGGAGAATACAACACATGTCTTGATGTTGCAAGGTCCCCTTTCAATGTCTCTTTTCTTCAACACACACACACCTTTTCTCCAAATGCCTTGAATGAAGAAGATCCACAATTTGAGTTGAAGAACTAAACAAAGACTCTCAAGCATAATCTGAAGTATAACTCTCCATACAAATCTTAGCCTATTCAACCTTAGCCTTTTCCATGAGAGATCCATATTTATATAGTGTGAAAGAGAAATGGATGAGGAGATTAGGATGATCCCACCAAATCAGAGAAGCGAGCAAGATCCAAACCGATCGTAGGCCACCTCATCTTCTAGAAGATCCCCT
This sequence comes from Picea engelmannii, assembly GCA_009831015.1. Classification (NCBI taxonomy): domain Eukaryota; kingdom Viridiplantae; phylum Streptophyta; class Pinopsida; order Pinales; family Pinaceae; genus Picea; species Picea engelmannii. The sequence goes on along the minus strand of ML783316.1, from coordinate 720,890 downwards.
TATAGAACATTCATGAATTTTGACTTTTCTTATGCTTTAAGCATTGTCGCACCCTATGCACAAGCAACATGCGACGATGTCGCATTCCAAGTTTAGGGTAGTGTGTGACAATAAAACATCGTCGCACTCCATGCATATGTCAGGGTGTGATGAGCTTCCTTTATATGGTTTTTGAAAGATGAAAACAAATCACTTTTCCCATGGAGAAAGTCTTCTTTTAATATTTTCAAGGAACATTAACACATGTAGTCAGGTGATCATTGAGGTGACCAAAATAATGTTTAAAAGAATGCTCCCCAAAGTATGAAGCTAGAACTTGTGACAACTGAAATACTTTGTAGAATGTGTGTGTCGTAAACAAGGAGCACATCAATCAGGAACCTACAAACAAACAAGCATATGCATAATATCATACCATTTATGAGATAGGAATTTCCATGCTCAGACTACAAGTGACTCTAATCATAAGTTTCAAGTGAGTCATGGCCACTAAACATACACTATGGATCCATGTCAACATGATTCGACATAGCCACTAGGATTACACTGTGGATCTATGCTCTAAAAGAATTCAAACTCGAACATAGCCACGAGACATACACAATGGATCTCTGTGTCAGTACAAATTCATGAATACTCTGTCGCAACCTGGACCAAAATGATAAGATCCAGGGTCTTCATTTCCACCATCTCTAAGTATGAATCTAGCCATGTGATTACAGGTGTCGAGGTCAAACATGGTAGAAACTACTTGATTATCGGTCATTAATGGAAACCGTTAACAAGTGAGAGGGAAATCACCATTGATGTCAATGACTCCCAAGGTACCCTAGTACAATCCAACGAATGTGAATAAATGAGTTGAAGTTGAACACTTGATGGAATATTCCAATCAGGGGTCAATGATGTGAACCCATTGTTGAAAGCGAAGAAACCTGCCATTGAGGCATGTAGGCTCCAAGGTACTAAATGATTTCTAAGTCTTGTTCCCGGATAATGAGTTGAAGTCGACAGGAAAAGAATCGTCACAAGAGGGCCTTGATTTATCCCCCATAAATGACACGAAATATGTAATATATTTGAGGTATATTAGAGTATAAAGTGATTTGGAACTGACACAGGGAAGGTCGACATGGTAGAAAATTTATAATTGCATATAGCCGACTTGATAGAAGGCTTGTCTAGGTTGGACTTATCTTGAACATATGAATGACACGAAAGTTGTCTTGGAAGCATTGACTCAAGGAGGACCCAACATATGAACTTGTGGATGGTCCAATGAGAGACAAATGGATTTCCCAAACTAGATACGATGATGAAGGGGGGTGTCATGTTGAAGAGCGACCATTACTGCCACTAACACAAATACAGAGACACATTTCTTTCCCAATTCCCTCCCACCATTTCTGGCGAGTACCTATTTATTTTTACTCAATCTTGAGGAGGATAAAATGTGCTTGTAGTTGTAAGCTCATCCTTCAAATGAGTCCCTCAGAGTATGTTTAACGAACCCTAAGAAGGAGTGGTTCGATCCCATATGGGTCTTTCGATGTTTGTTTAATGAGTCCAAAGAGAGAAAACTCAGGGGCTTTTCATTTTTAAAGAGTCTAAAAAAAACTTAAAGAGAACTCCATTAGGTCCTTTTTTGTAAATTAATTTGATGAGACCAAAAAAGTGATAACCTACATCTCATCAGATGTTTTCTTCAAATAATTTTACGAGCGTGAAAAGAACAAGGTCGCTCGACCATATTTTCATGTTTAGGGAGCTTGAAAAGAGCTTAAAGGATACTCCATAGGTTTTGTTTTTTGTGTCTCCATTACAAGTTTGAAAAAAGGAAAAAATACTACTCTATTACATTCTCATGGTTTCACGAGCGTGAGAAAGAATTAAAACTTTGCTCGGAGTTTTTCCTAAAAAACCCTAAAAGGATCTGACATGCAAAAAATATACAAAAGCAAACCAAAAAGGGGTGGACCCTTGTTCCAATGTCTCATCTCTAAACTTTTTAATTTGCAAAAGTCAACACTTCTAAAGTTGCTACGACTTTAGGGCATGGATAAAGAATAAAAATAATATAATTTGCAAATGAAAAGTGAAAAAGGTCAATAAATAGGTTAAAAACATCATTTTACCATTTCATTTGTAAGGTTACCCAAATAGTGCTCCAAAGCCCTTTTTCACCCCAATTTTCAACCGTCGATTGTGGAGCATGTGGTGTATCATTTCATGAATCATCTCCATCAAATGGGTAATCTCCTTATCCTTCATCTTTTCATGGTTTCAAAATTGGTTTTTATTGGTTAAATTTGTGTTTTTGGGTCAATTTTTAGGGGTTACCCGCACGTTGAGGTTGTCGCAGGTGCCTTATTTCACAAACCATGACGATATAGGATCATTGTAGGTGACCCTATAGGTAGGGTGTTATGGTGTTTCACTATGCGAATGCGCAGCCCCACGACGACAGCAACCAAAAATTAAAAAAAGATAAACCTAACTAGAAAAAACCCCTAGGAAAGAATTTTATGTTTCTAATCTTATCTTATGGTTCCTTGGAAGGATTTCCTCGGTCAAGATGGTGGAGTGGCTTGAGAAAGAGCATGAAGAAGAGTATTACTTCGACGAGAATGACCTGAGAACAATTATGGCTCTCACACAGTGTGGGTTACTAAAATTCTTTAGGATTCAGGGCATGCGAGCCCAAATGAGACTACTAGAGTACTTGGTTCACATGTGGGATGTGAAAAAGAAGGCATTTTGTGTGGGTGTCCACACACTGACAATAGATATAAGGATATCCATTTTTTGATAGGAATATCTCGTCGTGGTTCACAAGTGTCACTTACAGGCAATGGGGGCAGAGGTGAGCCTATGAATTACTACGTTTGTCATCATTGTGTGCCAGGTACTGAGAAACATAGTGGCAAGGTAGCTATTAGTGATGTACAAGATTTTCCTTTGTGGACTATGCTAAAAACTATTACTTGCATGGTAGGGAGTGCAGCTTCACACATGGATTTGCAGAGCCATTTTCAGTATGCATTGGAATGCATGGATCCCAGGGTCTTCAACTAGTGCAAGGGGGTCATAAAAAGAATGAAGAAACAACTTACCAACTGCCGAAATGGTGGGTTAATTTTTTTTGGATATGGGTCTATTTTGGTGTCCTTCTTCCTGGAGAGGGTCCTTGTCCTATGCTTGCAGGTGGAGTGGGGTATGAAGAGGTGTGTAGATCTCATGGCTCAACATGGACGTGTTCCCATCGCCAAATATGACGATGTCTTCTTCCAATGACTGAGGACTCAACTTCTCATGGTGGAATATTATGCATATGCCAGGGTAGATTTAGATGGATATATGGATCTATCTCTTCCTAATGGTTCCTAGTGGGGGGACATAGGTAAGAATGAAATTTTGTTTATGTAATGTTTTTGTTATTTTAATTATATAAAATGTTTTTTGTGTTATTTATCCGATCACTAATCGAGTGCTCTCATCAATGCAGATGTGGGACCTTATCTTCCTCCGAGTTCATCCCCTATATAGAGGTGAGGAGAGAGAGGTGTTGTATCAGGGGTAGTTGCCACAGATATAGAGGCCATAGAGAAGAACCTGAAGGGGCTAACCATGCATTTCCTTGATGCCACGGTGGATGAGCTCCCTAGGGATTATCAACACCACACAATGGGCGTATCTACATCCATCGGTTGACTGCTCCACAGAGTAGCACGTGTAGTCACTTGCTAAGCGAGAAACACCCTTGATTATTTTGTACATGAAGCTATGAGCTTCACATTTTTGATATTTTGGTCTTCGGACAAAAACACATTTTGTAAACTTTTATTATTATAAATATAAGGCTCCTACTAGATTAGTTGTTTTATGTACAAAGTGTGATTGGACTTTATAAATGTATCAAATGTCTCTCTAACACATAATTAGCCAATGCATCTATCAATATATTTAGACATCTAGGAATGTGTTGATATTCAATGTAATCGAAATGACGTTCCAATAGGAAAATTCACAAATATCCTTAGCAAAGTAGGACCCTAGATGGAATAAACATTACTCAACTGTAGTACTACTAACTGTGAATCAAGTCGTAAAATAAGAATACATATTCCAAGTGAAGTAACGTCAGTTAATAACTCGATAACTGCACTGTATTCTGTGATATTGTTAGTTGCACGACCAAGGCAAACACCATGTAGACTAATCAATTCATCCGTAGGTGCATAGATTTCCCAAGCAGAAGATGCTAAGTTCTTAGTACTGCAACTAGCACCATCAATGAAGCCAATATAGGGTAGCAAAGACACTGACATCTGGAAACCAAGCACAACACAAGGTAAGCAGATGAAGGGAGAAACCAAAAAAAAAAAGCACACAAGACTATGATACACTAAAAATACACAACACTCATGCAAAAATGATTTAAGCGTAGTACTTCTTCAAGTAAATCCCATTTCTGGGTTCACTCAAATGAATTCCATCATAATCCACCAGCTCATAAGCCCCCTTCTCCATCACTCATTTCACAATATAAGGACCCTGCCACATGGGCTCGAATTTTCCGCCCCCTAGCAAATCACGATCTTGTTCTAGCTGGATAAAAGTTGGATCTTCTCTAAGATTCAATAACGGGTTCACGAGAAGTATTGACTCCTCTAACGAAGTAGAAATTCCAATCTAAGAGGCTACTAAGTTATTGACCACTCCTTCAGGAGAGCCCTCTGGTGAATTGGGAAACAAAGGTATGTGACTTTTCGGATCTTCCAGAGGTATCCCTTGCATCCTACGTGAACGATGAGGGCCGATGTTGGCCGCACCAAATAAAGAATGAAACAAATCTATGGACAGCTAGAGAAATGAACAACACTCACTAATAAAATCTAGAAATAAAGTATGCAAACAAACCTTCTTATTTCGAAGTCACTAGTTGGTGATGAAATCCAACATCGCAAAATCAAAAAAAGAAGGGGTTGGGGTAAAGCGGGTGGAAAATTTACATTGACGACCTGCTTAACAGAATTACACCCTAGTGCAAGTAGCCACACATAATCATGGGTATACCCTCCAAGGATCCCGAGTGAGTTTGGCCAACGTCGATTCTAGGTACCGTGAAGACTTTCCCATCCACAGTCACCTCGCATAAAGACCCTAAAGAGATAGTCTACTAAGGTTACCAATTACGACAATGATGCCTGAGGAAATAGTCGATAGTCCGATCTATGCGCAAAGGCAGGGTATCTATCCCAAAATCAACTTGAGAAGGTCCCCACCGGATTTTCATCTCAAGTGACCCCCATTAATACACAAAATCTCTACACTAAGACTGACAAAGCAGGGTGAGTAACTCTGCCAGTCTTAATGCGACCTCATGATTGACTCATGTGTTATAAGGGCTTCCCAAGAAAAAATGTAGCAAGTGGATTTGAGATCTCTCTATCATAAGATACTATTGTGTCTTTTGATGCTTTGGAGAGTGTGCCTTACAACCTATTCCAAAGAACTATCCTAGATAATGTTGGTGAAGAGAATTTATAGAAAATAAAAGTCGCTAATAAATTTTAAAATTACGTTGTATTTTAAAGGTTGTTGTTTACTCAAAAGGAAAATGGAAATGAAACTGATGATGTATGTGACCTTCACCCAATAAAATGAAAGAAGAGATGATTATGAAATATTTTAATTCAATGAACTCTAATTACAACAGGGAGAAGGTATCTCTTTTGAAATACAAAAGCTACAAAATGCAATTTCTCAATTTTTGAATGAACAAAATTCCAAATAATCATAAGCTACAAAATTTTCCAATTTTCTCTTTTAACAAATATTTTGAATGCAACAATTTTCTTATGAAAAATTAATAAAAAGAAGAAATGACTTCAGTTCTTTCTTTCTCAAATCAGATCAGAGATGTAATGAAGAAAATAAAACGTAATCCAAGAAAATTAACACACTCTCAACACGATTACCAAATCAAACCTATAATGTTGACACAAATAAAATGACAGGAAATCATTTTTGTCAAATGAAAACAAAAATGATTCTCAATCAATGAACAATACATAAAGTAAAAAAAATCCGAAACTCCAAATAAATCAAGTATTCTTTGTCAAACAAGCACTCAGGACTGAGATCTAGAGATTATACCCTTGTGACAAAAATCAAAAGAAAAAACTTGCAAAATTTAAAAAGAAAAACTTCCAATTTCTGAAAACCAATCAAATGCAAGCTTCAAAATTATAAATCAATCAATCATTGGTACCAGAAGTTCATCCCAGGAAATTGAGGCAAAACTAGGTGAAAAAATACAAATTGGCTATCTCCAACAATTCCTGTAGGAATTGTTCGCGGGTTGTAGTGGAGCGCAATGTGACGATCTAGGGTCCTCTCATGCTGCCAATAGGGTATAGTGTGACGTCGTCACACTAGTATGCACCAGTAGAGTGCAACGTTAGAGGATCATCGTGGTCTATCTATATAGTACAATGCGACAATCTCTGAAACTAAAGAAAAAAGGGAAGAAAGACAAAAATTCTCACTGAACCTTCAGACCCAGGGATTCTAGATGGATCACCCACAGACTCAGAGAATGAATTTAACCAAAATAAGGAAGGATAAAAGAAAATAAGAGGAAAACAACCAAAAGAAAGTCGTATCCCTAGTATTTTCACCAATTTTTTTATTGGATTAATCGGTAACTGCAGACACAAACAGATCTCCCTAACTTCCACATGAAACTAGAAGAAAACATAACATAATACACACTTTTCCTTAAACTTAATTATCATATGAACTAGTTTGGTGAGGTACAAGTGACATACCTTTTAAACGACACTCAATTCTCGCTAGTGTCATCCTTGTAGCTCGTTCCTTGGGAAAACAAACCAACAAAGAGGAAAAACAAAGATATAAGTATTTTAATGAAGTCTATGTATATGATCAAGGAATTATACAATAGAAGACAAGATGCTTATATAGGGAAGAAATGTATTACTGTATTAAATGAATAGAAAGTGGAGAATACAACCCATGTCTTGATGTTACAAGGTCCCCTTTCAATGGCTCTTTTCTTCAACAAACACACCTTTTCTCCAAATGCCTTGAATGAAGAAGATCCACAATCTGACTTGAAGAAGTAGAGAAAGACTCTCAAGCATAATTTGAAGTAGAACTCTCCATATAAATCTTAGCCTATTCAAACTTATCCTTTTCCATGAGAGATCCCTCTTTATATAGTGTGAAAGATAGATGGATGAGGAGATTAGGATGATCCCACCAAATCAGAGAAGCGAGTAAGATCCAAACTGATTGGAGGTCAACTCATCTTCTAGAAGACACCCTTATAGAACATTCGTGAATTTTAACTTTTCTTATGCTTTAAGCATCATCGCACCCTATGCACAAGCAACATGCGACGACGTTGTAGTCCAGGTTTAGGGAAGAGTGCAACAATCGTGCATTATCGCACCCCATGCATATAACAGGGTGCAACAACTTTTCTTTATATGGTTTTTGAAAGAGGAAAGCAAATCACTTTTCCCATGGAGAAAGTCTTTTTTTAATATTTTCAGGGAACATTAACACATGTTGTCAGGTGATCACCGAGGTGACCAAAATAATGTGTAACACTAGTAATCATTGGAATAGTAATCCTTATCTTGTTAGTCTTCCATAGGTGTTGTTTCACTAACCATCTTATCTTCTAATAAATAGATATGCATGATATGTATAGGAATTATGTAAACATGGTATGTACAATGACTATGTTACATAAGAATATTTTTCCCTTGACTAGAAGAAGAAATATGCTTCATCCTACTTGAATTTCTTCGAGGGTTCCTTTTCTTCGGCAACTATTGCTTCCTGTGTTTCTTTCCTTTTCTTTAAATCAGGACACTGGTTCCTATAGTGACCATATTTTCGATAGTTGAAACATTGTATTTTTGACATATCCTTTTCTTGATTTGGTTTCTTCCTTGAGTCAAAATTATTATTATTCCCAAATTTCTTGAACTTTTTTGTGTAGGCTTGATCATCATCTTTATTTTGGGATTTCTCTTTTGCGCTAATCCTTGATTCTTCTTGTGTACAACAAGTCCAAATTTCTTCAAATGTGGGATACTCTGTTCTTTTGTTCATTCTTGCGATAAATGCATCCCATGTCTTGGGAAGGCCATTGAGTACTATATTTACTAGTTCCTTTTCTGAAATGATTTCCTCAATAACTTGTAGTTGATCTCTTAACTGATAAATTCTTACAAAGTATATTGTTATGTTGTCATCATCATTCATTTTCATGTCATGGAATTCATTCTTCAGACTCATCACTTGTCCAATATTTATGACTGAGAAGAGGTTAGTTAGGGAATTGTACATCTTATTAGATGAGTCAAGATGAGAAATGTAGGGTATCAAATGGTCCTTTACAAAGTCCACTATGATACTCATAACATTGATGTCATTTTCCTTAAACTTCTCCATAACTGCAATGTTATGAGGTTCCTTCTCTTTTCCTGCTTCAAACTGTGGTTCCATAATATTCCATTTTACGATATCCAACACTTTATTCTTGGCAAGGATGAGGTCAATCCTTGTCTTCCATGCTCTAAATTTAGAATACCCTTATAAATTGTTTTCTAACTTCATAGAGTAAGTCATGACTTCTTTGACTTGGTCAACCTTTGACTTTGACCAAAACTTCAAACTTTATGCCTTGGCTTGCTGAGAGTACCAGGAGGTGCACTAGGATATCCAGGAATTAGGTCAATCTCTTCAATTAAGGTGCCTCAATAAGAGGGTTAGGGTTTTTTTGTTTTACAAAAACTCTAACTGCAACTGCAAATGAGAAAATCCTCCTAATATATATTCTAGTGGTTAGACTGTTCGATGATAGTGTGGGCCCATAACCTATTAGAAAAATATGTGTGCTCATTTCACCATAGACAATATAGAGATATTGTCACCTAACCATAGGCACAAAGGCCACCCCCGAGCACCTTAACCTTGACAGAAAAATAATTCTGGAAGTAAACCAATAGCCAACCAAGATGGTGCACCTTTCTCTAAGGCTAGCGCACCAAGAAAGAATAATAAAAGACCAAGAATAAAGTCCAAACCATAACCAAGATACCAAGTCACCACTGCTGCAACTGCAACTTTCCTCCAGTCATGTGCACTTCTTGTCCTTATGAAGTTGTGAGTGAGTGAGTGAAAAATGATCTCTAGCACCCTCTATTTATACTTCTCTATCTCACTTGACTGGGTCGACTTCTCTTTCTAGAGGTTAATAACTCAACATTAAATATTCTCTTGAGTTGAATTGTCTTCTAGGGTTATTATCCAACGTTTTAGGGTTTCTCTTCCTTCCCAAAATATTCTAGTCTTGTCAAAGGTTACACATGGAGGTTAATACCTCCCACAACTATCATAATACCAACAGTCCAAGACATGGTTTGGGCCAAAAACTAATGATTTATCTTATTATCAATGGTTTTTGGGCTAATAATCCATATATAAGGCCCTAAACTATAAGAAATGCTTTGTAGATACAATGTTTTTCCCGAGGGTGAAATACACTCCAAATTTGAAGGATTAGGTGTAAAAATGATGGCCCTTATGTCCCAATGATCATTTGATTGGTATGATCTTGGTATCTTTCAAGAATCTTATCTTTGCAAGGATCCTACAAGAGTTCTTTAATAAGGGGTGTGTTAGGAAAACATGATCACAGAGCAATAAAATAAAACAAATATAGAAATAAAACTCAAAAGATACACAATACAATAGAGACACAACTATACATGGTTCACCCAGTGTGGGATACGTCCACCATAGAAATTACCAAGTCCTTTTTTATTATCCAACAAAATGAAGGGATAGAACCTACAACTCAATCAATATAACTTCCTCTTCTTTCTCTCACAGTCTTCTCTCTCAGAATACAACATTCACGATAATAAACAACTGCAATAAAATTCCCCCATAAAAGAGGGTTTTTTTCTAGGGAAAAAAACTCTAAAATAAATTATACCAGATCTACGACCTTATAATGAATGATCCATATTGACTATGAAATTGCAATATTTTACAAGGCATTTTTTCCCAAAATTTTGCTTCAGGGGCACTCCCCCTGAATCCACCGAAAGGGGGGGGGGGAGGGCTACAAAATTTGTCTCTGCCCCCCTGGACCCCCTGATGATAGTTGTGCGGGGGAAATCCACCCCACACCCCCCATTGGGAATAGGGTCCAAACACGACTGAAACAAACCTATGAATCAGGAAAATATTCAGGCTCCACAACCAACAAGGAATATTTTTTCCCTTGTTTGGCATGCGATATACTATGTTGGATATCTCCATGGAAAATTACCACAACCTTTCTCACATATCTTATTTCCATAATTAAACCAAAAACCCATTTTACAAGTGCCCATTTCAATTGAAAAAAATTAACCCACCATGCCTTTGACCAACTTTAGCTAGCAGGTGATTTTAACCATGCTCACCCGGAGCATGTGGTTCCTTGAAAAGTCCACTTAATCATTATGAGAGACACACATTACAACTTATGGATCCCAATTGTGCCGTATTTGTTTTTATTAATATGCCCTTCGTAGTTTTCAAGGACTTTGTCCCCAAAAGGATCCTAAAATTGAACTTCAAAGGTGGGAAAACATGATTCATGGGGCTTAAAGGCCATGCATGTGGATTTGAACGATGTTACATGGTTTGCAAGGAGTGTAGGTATTATGTAGGGCTTATATGGTACAATGGAGTGTAGTATATAAGAACAATATCTATGCCAAACCTCAAAATGGATAATACTGTCTCTTGTTCATAAGACAAATATTCTTTGTATGTTTTCTTTGTGGTGGCTCAAGCCCTCACACATGATGCATGAGCACCAAATATAAATGATATAACCTAAGGTCACACTCAATTTTATCCCTTTATTATGGTCGAGGCCATGAGAACCATCCCTAGAGAACCAAACATTAAAATGGACACCATATTGAACTCATGAACCATATATTCCTTATTGCATGTGTGATGACCTAAGGTACCACACATGTCCATGCGATTTTAGAGAAATTTTTTATGACCTTAGACCCTATATTTTGGCTTTCAACTATTACATGGGCACCACGAGCCATCCCCAATGCACCAATCCTCAATATGGTGACCATATCTAACTTATAAGCTAAATATTCCCTATGTAGGGTCTATGTGGTGGTTTAGGTCACTACACATTACCCATGATATCGAGTGGTAATTAGTATGGCCTTAGACCCTAGGCCAAGGACTAGGCCCAGAGCAACATCCCTGATGTTACAAATATAAAAATGGCCACCATATCCCACTTACAAGCCAAAAATTTCCTATATAGGGCTTGCATGTTGGATTATGGTCCAATGCATGGCTCATGAACCCCAAAGGAAAATGTTATGGACTACATATATTATATTTTGACTTTAGACCATAGAATAGGCCCAAAAAACAATCCCTACTATGACAAGTCTTAAAATGGGTACCACAACTTACTCACATGCCAAATATTCCCTATGTATGGCTTGTGAGGTGGCTCGAGACACCATGCATGGTTTGTGATTCCCAAAGACAAATGTTGTGGCCTAATTTTCCCAAACCATGCCCTTATCTCAACAAGTGAAATATTCCCTATGCATGACATGTAATGGCTTGTGGGTCCACACATGGATCATCAGTTCCAAACACAAATTTCATTTCCTAAGACCTTAGAATTTGGCATTGGAGCATGTAATAGGCATTGAGAACCATCATCGTTGTGACAATCCTTTAAATGGTGATCATATCTCACTTATAAGCTAAAGATTCCCAATGTAAGGCATATCTGGTGGTTTGGGGTACTTATGCATCTAATTACTACACACCTAGCCCACACAACCACAAACAGAAGTTCTAACACACCTATCAACATAAGCATTAGTGCACCTAACCTATTTACTTACCCAAACATCTAATTGATGAATCTTGTTGGTGACCATTATCCTCTCAGGTAAACAGTTAGTCATGTGTTAATTAGACCGACTAGGTCTAAGGGGGATATGGTTTAATGTGTTAATAATCACCTAACCTAGACCTTGAATCCACACCCCCTAACCTTCTAACTCATCAAACCATAACCCATAACATCCTGATATAACCACTAACCTACTAATCCCTAACTCCCTAAAAACCTAGCCCTTTATTATTTCGATAAAGGGTTGCATTGGTTCTCCTTGAATAGCCTCATTGGTGAACTACAAAGCCACCTCTTTCTTTTAGAGTAAAAAATATCTAAGGCAAGGTAGCTCATTTTCACCAATATAAATCATAATGGTGGATTCCATAAGTAGATGATTAGATCAAGAGAATATAGTTGAAAACTTATGGGGAATTTCAATAGTCAAAGGCGCTAAAGAAATATTTTTTTCGCATTTTGTTGATGATACCTTAGTCATGTGGACATAATCAACAATAATAGTTGAGATATTTAATCTAGTGTTGTATCAATTCATGAATGTGTTAGGCAGTCATATTAACAAAGGAAAAGGTCATGTGTATGGGTGTAACACCTCTCCCCAACAACTGTAATCCATAACTAGGTCATGTGTTCTCTCTCTCTCCCTCACCCCCCATTTCCACACTCTCTCCCCCTCCTTTTGTTCTTTGTTCCCCCTTTCTCTCTTTCCCCTACCCATCTCTCTCTCCCCCCTCCCTTTATCTCATTCTATCCCTCTCTCTATTTATCACATTCTCTCTCTCTCTCTCTCCCACAAATATATCTCTCTTTC
>ML783316.1:663699-677548 GCA_009831015.1 Picea engelmannii | reverse complement strand
TGGCCCAGAGAACCAAGAGTGGCTCACTGGCCCCAAAATGAATTACTCACTAGGATGGTAAGTGAAGAGACTCCTCATGAGTTAATGAGGGATGGGGGTGAACCACCCATTCATGGAGGCCTTAGAGATAACCACTACGGGGGAATTCGTGCCACACACAACCTTTTCGGGAAAGAAAAGGAATGTAAAAGGTGTGGGGGGGGGCGGGATACGAGGGAGAGATCACAAGAGGAGATTGGAAGAACTCTGGAACAAAATACAGAGTGAGTGATAGCAGAGAAGAAGGAGAGTAGCCTTCGTTCTTGATCACTGAAGAATAGAGACAGAGAGTCTCAAGCATTGTGGTCTATCTTGGGGGTGGCTAGTGGTAAATCCATTTGGAGTCGCTGAGCCTACGGTTGGGTGGAAATGAGCACCCCTCTCAACAGTTGCATCACCTGGTGTTTTCTAATAAGTGTTTATATCTTGTGTCTTGCATTGAATATTTTGGAATATATGCTCATGGTTTGAACACTTATGAATTATTTATGTGTAGAAATGTTTGCATGGTGTTGTGATCGAAAATGGTGGTTGCATGCTTATGTTAGAACGACAACATTCAATATATATATATTTGAATGAAGTTAGCTTTCAAGTCTGCTCTCAGAAGATTTGTTCCCCTTAATTACCTCTCATGCTACCCTGGATAGATTCCCCATAGGGATACCCTTTTTGGGATCATTCCCTTAAATTCTAGAGCCGGGGTAAGTTCCCCAAAAGGACTACCGCCATGGTAAAATCCTGAATTTTCTTATTATCTATCACAGACGTTAACATCTCATGGATTTGAGAAAACCTCTTAATCTGGTCATAAAACTCGATGGAAATCTGCCCAGGAACCCAATGAAGGACTTTAAGACTTAAGTTTGAAAACCCTGCACAAGAGAGAGTGGGTCTCTTAGAGCTTAGTATTTTAGCGTTTCGGTACCCGAGACACATAAGGGTAAGTTCCCTGGTACTCACCAGTCCCGAGATCCCGATTAGCGAAACCCCGAAATGAACATAGCATGATTCATTGTGATGTTTTAGAGGTTTGATACCCTTCCTCTTGCTAAATGCATGAATGAGATCCTTTCGGAGGATTTGAGGCTGGTTACGACAATAAAACTAAATGAAGGAATGTAGGTGATAATGCCTCGACCCCTTTTTAACCTTCGCAAGTAATGAAGAAATCGGGACCATCGATCCCAAGACCCATGGTAGTACCTACACTATCTAGTTGTAGAGTACACATGGCGGCCGGTAAGCGTTTTGGCTTTTTGGCACTCAGGAGATCATAGGGTAAGAACCCTTGTCCTCACGACTCTCAAAATCCAGAATTGGGAAATCCCAAAATAGATGCGTAGGTTAAGAGTTGGTACTTTAGAGTTTCGGCTCTCATAAGATCTAGGTGTGAGGCCTCCCATTTGTGCACATCGTGAAACTCCGATTCGCAAAACCCCAAATTGGTCGAGTGTATGAAGAGTGGGTGTATCGAATTTTCGGTATTCGGGTAGCCGAGGAGTGTGAATCTTTGACCTCTTGTATAGCGAGGTTCCTATATACAAAACCCTGACTTGCGGGATCCCGAATTGGCATAGTATGACTTGGCTCGACATTTCAGCGTTTCGGTACCTGAAAGACCTAAGGGTAAGTTTCCCTTGTACTTGCAAGTACAAAGATCTTGACTTGTGACATCTCGAAAATCTAGGGTGCGGAGAAGTTATCGTACTTCGGTATTTTGGCACCCGAGGTACCCAAGTGTGGGCCCCATGTATTCGCCAATCTTGAAATCCCGATTAGTGAAATCCCAATGGAGGAAACCCCAAAAATAGTGGAGCAGGTTTAGAGTTTTGATGACTCTGAGTTTTTGGCCTCCAGGAAACCTAGGAGCGAGACCTCTTGTTCTCACATGATGTGAAATACTGAAAGGAGAAATGCCAAAATGGCTTAGCATGAATAATATTAGGTGTTTCGGTATTTCGGTACCCGAGATACCTATTGGCAATTTCTCTTGTACTTGCCTGTAGTGCACTCGTTGCGCCACTTTGATGATACTATGCTTAATCGATCTGAAAAGGAAACTTTAACACCACTCTATACAGGTGTTATTCAATCCACATGCATTTAAGCAAATAAACACATTCAAGCTCAAAGTACACATATTATTCACTGCTATAATTTACAAACCATAGCATTTCATACTAATTCATATACACAGCGGAAATCATGATAACATAAGCAATAGAGTCATGCAATCTATGAGTAAAAAATAAACAGATACTTATCT
This sequence comes from Picea engelmannii, assembly GCA_009831015.1. Classification (NCBI taxonomy): domain Eukaryota; kingdom Viridiplantae; phylum Streptophyta; class Pinopsida; order Pinales; family Pinaceae; genus Picea; species Picea engelmannii. The sequence goes on along the minus strand of ML783316.1, from coordinate 675,240 downwards.
TTATCAATGGTAGATTCCACCAACCAAGTGCAAGCCTTCCACGAACCTCCCAGCCATAGACCACATTTCTCATCATCTCAGCAGTGGATCACCCCCGAGCTGGGACTAAGCTCCACCCCAAGGCAAGGAATCCTAGCTAGGCTGAGGTTACAGGGAAAAAAACACTTAGAATCTAGAAGGATTCTTCCCAAGATGCCATCTTACACCCACTACTACCAGACTCTCATTCCCCACATGCCTGTTCCACCCAAGAGTATACACCTTCACAAGCACAGTCCATCGGTGCTAAACTCCCTCTCTGGGTCTCAGCAACGGGCTGGATTAGGAAGTCTCAAAGCCTGAAGCTAGTGCTGGAAACTCTCTGGAAGAAACCTCTTCCAACAACATCCACCTCCCTTACCTAGAGAGAGATCACACACAGGCTCAATTACCACCTGCACTGGACAACAATTCACGTGCAATCCATCTCTGCATGACCACTACAGTCAACCGGGAATACAGACTCAGACTTATCAAACAAGCTCAGCAATGGGGACAAGGTCTCACGATGTTGATTTTAAAAATTGCATGAGAAGCAATTTCCACAGGAAATTACACAGACTCTCTGGTGCAGAACGGGGAGGATGAACCAGGCTTTTCAAAAAATGAACACAGGATTTTTCCCGTTGCAGAATTGCATGAGGGTCTCTTTCAGAGGTCACATGGTTCACGCTCAGGACAGTTCCAGTTCGAATGGAGGAAGAGGAACCTTTCTCAAGGCTCACCCTAACCGTTTATTTGCATGCGTCAGGGTTGACACTTGTCACCCATGGCATTGCATGCATTCCACCAGCACGCATCGCCCTTATACGTCCTCCCTTTCCAACACTTAGGATAAAACAAAAATGCACATTTCTTTTTGGAATAATATAAAATATTATTCCTAGGCTTAAGCCCCCCCTAGGCTTAGCCTCTAGGCTCAACACTTAGCCCCTTTTCCCACCTTCAACCCCTAATTCCTTGCCCACTCTGTGGATGCTTAGTCCCCCTTCACTCATTCATCGTGGTCGGTATACACATGGCGGTGTTTATATTTTATTAATTGTTTTGCTTGATTACATTTACAACAACAGGATCTTGGCCTTCAACACTCAGGCTCTCTGGCCAAATCAAACACATAAGCCTCCAACTTATAAAAACTTGGCTCACTAGCCTATGAATCTTAATTACAATTCCTTTCAGAACTTGGTTTACAATGGGGCTTGGCCTTGGGGACACTACAATCCCCCTCCTCTTATTTTTGCACTGTCCTCAGTGCAACTTTACACTGTCTCTGCAAGCCTTTCAAAAATTTCAAAAAGATGCGGGTACTCTGCCCGCATAACCTCTTCATGCTCCCATGTCATGTCCTCAAGACCGTACCAGGTCCACTGAACCTTTACAAGCTCAATAGCTCGATTTTGGAGCTGTTTTCTTTTCCTGTCCAATATGCGCACAGGATGCACTTGCAAGACACCCTCTGGTTCCACCTGAATCACATTCCAATTGATAACATGATTAGCATCAGGTACATATTTCTTAAGTAGTGAAACATGAAACACATTATGTATAGTCATAGATGTAGGTAATGCAAGCATGTATGCAACCGACCCAATCCTTTCTAGGATCTCAACTGGCCCACAAAATCTTGCTGCCAACTTGGCACAACTTCCTAGCCTCAGGGAACTCCTGTTAGTTTTCACTTTTAGGAAAACATGGTCACCCACTTTGAATTTTCTATGGGTTCTGTTACTATCATCGTAACTTTTCTGCCTGTCCTGGGCAGCTTTTAGATTATGTTTAATTTTTATCATTTGATCTTCCATCTCTTTGAGCAGTTCAGGCCCAACTATTACTTTGTCAGCTGGATTATCCCAACTCACTGGAGTGCTTCACCTTCTTCCATAAAGCACTTCGAACAGAATCATTTTCAATGATGCATGATACCCATTATTGTAGGCGAATTCTACCAAATGCAGGTAGTCTTCCCACCTTGATGGTTTATCCATCACATACATTCTTAGCATGTCTTCTATTACTCTGTTTACTCTCTCTGTCTGTCCATCAGACTCGGGATGATATGCTGTGCTAAAGTTCAGATTTGTTCTGAATCCTTTGAATAGTCCTTTCCAGAAATTCGAAGTGAATTTTGGGTCTCTATCAGACACAATTGTCTTAGGAATTCCATGCAAGCGTGCAACTTCTTTTAGGAAAATGTCAGCAACATCTGCTGCTCTGTGGGTGGTTTTCAGTGGAATAAAATGGGCAGCTTTAGTAAGCTTGTCCACCACCACCATGATTGAATCATGCTACTTTCTTGTTCTGGGCAATCCTGTGATAAAATCCATTGTTACCATGTCCCATTTCCATTCAGGAATAGGTAAAGGCTGCAGCAACCCTGCTGGGTGCCTGTGCTCAGCCTTAACCTTTTGGCACTCCATACATCTGGCGATGTATTATTCGATTTCTTTCTTCAAACCCAGCCAAAACTAATGGATTTTGACTGCTGCCACAGTCTTCTGATATCCAGGATGTCCAGCATAAGTCACATTATGCATATCCTTTAGAATTGCCAGCTTCAATTCTCGGACAATGGGTACATACACTCTATTTTTATACAGAAGTAAACCATTAGTTCCCAAGGTGTAACTTTCCCTGGTCTGTGGTCTCTCACTCTACTGTAGCTTTGCTACAAGATTTTTGCACTGCAAATCAACATTTGCAGCTTCCAAAATTCTGTTTTTCATCTTAGTCTGGTACATGTTAATGGCTGTAGCATGTAATTCGTGCACTTTTCTACTGAGTGCATCAACCACCTTATTTTCTTTCCCTTTGATATGCTTGATATCAAAGTCATATTCACACAGAAACTCCAACCATCTAATTTGCCTGGCATTTAAGGTCGGCTAATCAAATAAATACTTTAGATCGTTATGGTATGTTCTCAACTCGAATCTCTTCCCCATGAGGTAATGTCTCCATTTCCTCAAGGCATGGACGATTGCTACCAGCTCTAAATCACGAGTGGAATAATTCTTCTCATGTTCCTTTAACTTTCGGGATTCATAACAAACTACAAATCCCTCTTGGCTGAGAACTCCTCCCAGCCCCTCCTTACATGCATCTGTGCAACATGCATCTGTGCACACTATGTAATCCTTGTTTGGATCTGCAATTTTTAGGATTGGATCACTGGTTAGTAGCTGCTTCAATCGCTGGAATCTGCTCTCACATTCTTCAGTCCACTGGAACTTCTTTCCCTTCCTTTTCAAGGAAGTGATAGAATGAGCTATCCTTGAGAATCTGGCTATAAACCTCCTATAGTAGCCCACCAGACCCATAAAAGATCTAACTTCTACCACATTCCTTGGCACTAGCCATTCTTGAATAGACTGTGCCCCTTTAGGATCCACAGTGATCCCTTCTTCAGATATAATATGTCCTAAGTAGTCGATCTGTCTTTGATAAAAAGAGCACTTGCTCAGTTTTGCGTACAGCTGGTGTTCTCTCAACACCTGCAGCACCATTCTTAGGTGTTGCTCATGTTCTTCCTCTATCTTGGAATACACCAAGACGTCTTCCAGGAAGACTATGACAAACTTGTCCAAATAATCTCTGAACACTCCATTCATTAAGCACATGAAAACAACAGGTGCGTTGGACAGCCCAAATGGCACCACTGTGAACTCATAATGACCGTACCTTGTTCTAAAGGCGGTCTTGCTGATGTCTTCATCCTTTATTCTCACTTGGTGATATCCTGATCGAAGATCTATTTTCGAAAATATTTTCACATCCTTCAACTGATCAAAAAGATAATCAATCCTTGGCATAGGATACTTGTTCTTGATAGTGACCTTATTCAACTACCGAAAGTCAATGCACAGCCTCAACGTCCCATCTTTCTTCTTCATGAATAGGACTGGGGCTCCCCACGATGACACACTAGGGTGAATGTAACCTTTCTTTAGTACCTCTTCGAGCTGCAATTGCAACTCTTTCAGCTCTGGTGTACTCATTCTATAATGAGCTTTCAAAACTAGAGCTGCTCCTGGCATCAAATTTATAGAAAAATCGATGTCCCTCCTCGGAGGTAGTCCAGGTACCTCTTGAAATACATCCTTGAACTCCTTGAGTACTTCATGATCTTCCAGATTCGATACTACATCTCGAGATGCTTCTTCCACCCAAGTTTCATATAATTGACAACCTTTTCAGTAACATTTCTTCAGCTGCATGGCTGAGATTTCCCTCACAGCCATGGCTCTGGGAATTCCTTGGACTGTTCCCTAATTTCCCTCTTTGTTAAGGCATGTAAACCTCTTGTTACGACAATCCAGAAGGGCATGGTGCAGGTCCAACCAGTCCATCCCAATTAAGAAATCGTATGAGCCTAAAGGTAGAATGTTCAATTCAGCCTTAGTGCTCATTCCTTTCATGTCCACTGAACAGGACTTAACCAATTCAGTGACCTTCCTCTTGGTCCCTGTGACCAACTGCATTAACCAAGACTTCTCATGTTTTCTCCTCATTAGATGCAAACTTTCCACCACTCTAGGATCTACATAACTATGGCTAGCCCCTGAATCAATTAAAATAACAAGTGGTCAGCTGTTAATTGTACCTTCCACTTCAATCATGTGCGATTAAAATTTTTCTTGCTTGTTTTCCAGGGCTGCATAGATCCTCGACATTCTGCTTCCCATATCCTCCACTGTTTCAGCTTGCTGAACAATATGTACAGTTCTCGCCTTACCATTTTTATGGGGACAATCTCTGTACTTGTGGTTTCCTTGACAACCCCAACACTGAATGGGTGTCTGTCTCTGTCTTTGTGCTCCCTCTTCAGTCCTTCTTGGCTCTCTAAACAATGGCTGTCCCTGAAGACTATTTCTGAAAAAGGAAGGCTTGTTTCCCTTCTGCCTCTGTTCCTTCTTAAACTTCCTTTGATCATTCCAAGCCTTCCGAAGGATAGGCCTTTCTCTTTGCTGTTCATACAAGCATTTCTCCTTTCTTATTGTTTCTTCCATGGTCTTAGGGTCATCATATTGAATCTTGTCACTCATGGAAGGTGGAAGTCCACTCAGATATCTCTGAATCTTGATAGGGAACATACTTCAATAGTTCTAGGAAATTTCGTTCATACTCATCAATGGTCATACTACCCAACTTGAGTTCGAAGAACTCCTTCATCTTTCTGTCATAGTATCTTTTAGTCAGGTATTTCTTCTCAAAATAACTTTTAAATTCCTTCCAAGTGACCTCTTTCTCTTTGATGTGATGCACCTGCACAAATTGATCCCACCACATGGATGCTTTTCCTTTCAGTTGGTACATTACAATTCTTCCTTCTGCATGGGCAGAATAATTCTGTAGTTGGAAGTATTTCTTCATGCCAAGCAACCATGTCTCGGCATCTTCCTCCTTATTATGTTCTCCATCGAATGTTGGAGGCTTAATCTTGTTCATCTTTCCCTTCAATTCCTCCTTATTATGTTCTCCATCGAATGTTGGAGGCTTAATATTGTTCATCTCTCCCTTCAATTCCTCATTTTCATATTTTCAATGTTTTCTGGTAGGGGATGGGCTTGAACTACTGTGTGTCTTCCTGTCAGAATGTCCTTGGAAGAGGATAAGATGTCGGCTACCACTCCTCGACCTACTTCTTCTCCCATGGGTTCTGCAACTCTCCATCGTACTTGAGTCTCTTCCCTTCTCAAGTTTCTTCTCTATTCTTTCCAGGCTCTTCAAGAATTTTAAGTTTAGTGCACCCTTCCGATCCCTGACTTTCATAATCTTTTGGCTATCAGCTCGGCGAGCCTTGGCCTCTCTTTGCAATCCTTCAATGATTTTCATTATGTGTCCTTCCTTATCCTTTTCTTTTCCATGCCCTTTGGAGTTCAATCCTTCCACTCCCATATTGACATCCTTTCCTTCCCATTCGTCTTCTGTTTCGGGGGTAATATGCACCTTTCCCCACTCCATACTCAGCGTTGTTTAGCTGGAGTCCTGACCTCCATTGAACTCTGCACATGCACTGTGAAATTAAATTCGAAGTTTGTCAGGCCATTACTCCTTCTAGAACAATTCATAACATTTATAAGCCAATACGAACAAGAACAAAAGACATTTAGATTCAAATAAGTTTTCTGAGTTCTCGTTCGGCTCTGTAATTTCAGGACTTAATTTTTCGGGTTTTCGAAGCTTTCATTTTTGGCACTTCAGAAATTCAGGACTTCGGTTTTTTGGGTTTTCTGTCCACGAGGCTTTCAAACTTGCTTTCCTTTTTAACTCCCGACTTCTGAAATTCTGATTTACGTTACCCTCCGGGCCCACATAGTACAGTGGTCACCCACAACTAGGGTGGCACGTGGCACGTTCATGAGGTCCACGTCGCTTTTAACGATGGCAACGGGTCCCACCTTTATCACTTCTATTCTCGGCCTACTAGCATGTGGTACATCTCCATGTGTCCACGTCCATTTCTAGTAACATCCAATGGTCAGATCTTTCTCAGATCTATGGTGCAGATCCTTTTGGTGTTTTGGGCTTCCAAACGCCGATGCGCCCTAACTCCCATTATCCCTCCGAGCTAGACTCGTGGTTCACACGGCCTCCCCTTATATGACCACATTCATACCTCCTATTGGGGTTTTGGACTTTCCAATGCCGAAACACCTATGTCCTCAGGATTTGCGATTCCCCGAACCCCGATTTCCCGATGGATGACTCTCCTTCCGAAACTTTCCCGACTACCTCGATCTCGACCACGCATCCTCAAGAATGGACGGTCCTCACCACTTCTCAATATTTCATGATTTTGCGATTTCAAATGCTTCGGGTGCCTTGTCTTCAGGATTCGTGAATCACCAAACCCCGATATGTCGATGGGCTCCTAATCTCGCCCACGTGTCCCCACTGACGGACGGCTCAGATCCAATCTTGGGCTTTCGTAACTTGCGATTCCCCGATGAAAAGTTCTATGTCAACTCAAAACCTTGGTAGCCGATATACCGATAGGTCTCTCAATCTCAGCCACATGTCTCAACTCTTGGACAACTTGGATGAAATATCGGGACTTCGCCTGATGCAAGGTCAAAATGCTCACCTATGTGAGTTTGGGTGTCCGGATCTCCGAATTAGATGATCACGTGACATGTGTCCTTCCTTAGACAGATGACTCAGATTCCCTCTCGCTATTTCAAAACTTGAAATGTCCCGACCTTCTCGACCTCGAGAACTCCGATATCCCTAACGTCGATATCCTGATAGGCCAACTCTTTTCGGGTTTTTCACCCTCCTGTTCATGAAGTTTTAAAACTATGTGCAACTCTCTACCGATCCGACGACTGTCGGGTAATTTGCTCAAGATCTAATGACTCACAAGGGTTCTCCTTCCCTCCTAAACAGATCCTAGAGCTGCCACACCACCGGTGTGGAGTCCTCTCTCCCTGTGGACTCATACCACAATGGCTACATTTTCATAACTTCGCTATACCTCCTGAGCTTTAAAAACGCATCAAGTAACTACTTGACACTTTGGAGCAAACCAGGGTATGAAAATGGCCTTCCAGATCCAATTTCCCCTTGCATTCTTGGTCCAAAGACCGCTCCATTGGCCCATCTAGGCTCAGTGTCGAAACCTTAGCTCTGATACCATACTGTAGTGCACCCATTGTGCCACTTTGATGATACTATGTTTAATCGCTCTGAAAAGGAAACTTTAACACCACTCTATATAGGTGTTATTCAATCCACATGCATTTAAGCAAATAAACACATTCAAGCTCAGAGTACACATATTATTCACTGCTATAATTTACAAACCATATCATTTCATACTAATTCATATACACAGCAGAAATCATGATAACATAAGCAATAAAGTCATGCAATCTATGAGTAAAACATAAATAGATAATTATCTTTATCAATGGTAGGTTCCACCAACCAAGTACAGGCCTTCCACAAACCTCCCAGACGTAGACTACACTGCTCATTAGCTCAGTAGTGGATCACCCTTGAGCTAGGAATAAGCTCCACCCCAAGGCAAGGAATCCTAGCTAGGCTGAGGTTACAGGAAAAACAACACTTAGAATCTGGAAGGATTCTTCCTAGGATGCCATCTTACGCCCACTACTACCAGACTCTCATTCCCCACATGCCTGTTCTGCCTGGGAGTATACACCTTCACAAGCATAGTCCATCGCTGCTAACTGTTGGTCACTATAATTGCTTAATTAATTTTAAACAACTAAGTGAAACATAAATTATCAACCCAGGGAATTCTTTTGTTTCAAAGGTAGCCACGCACTATATATGCTCAATTCCAAAAGCACTTAATGTTGTAGTAAAGAAATCTATACTAATAATACTTGCTCAATGAACTGAAGCTCTGAATTAAATCACAGAAAAGTAATCTCCCTATTGCAATCTTTAAAGTTCAATCTAAGAATCCTGGATTACATTAATACTTGCAATGGGAAAGACAATTATTCTGTAGTCAGAGAACATGACCCTTACTCTCAAACAGAGACTTCAGCATTAACACTCTTTTTATGAAATCAATAATGCAGAAAACAATTAACTCTATCTAACAGAAGAAAAAGAACTTAGTTCCTTTCTATTTAAGCAGGAGCCTTGAGCCTTACTTCTGTTGTAGCACACTTGCGAGGTTGAGGTCTACAGAGAACAGGGCAGTCTGATTCCTTTCTTTCTGAGCAGGGATCTCTAACCCAGTCCTGGCTGACACCAAGGAAAGTATACAGTGAACAGGATATTGGTTCTTTCCTTTCTGAGTAGGAACCCTTAATCCAATCCCTGGCTAACACACTTGCAGAGGTAAATGAGATCTACAGAAGACAAGGTGTTGTAGTCCCTTTCTTTCTAAGTAGGGACACTTTAACCAAATCTCTAGCTAGTACTCTTGTAGGGGTAAAGGAAACCTACAGAAGACAAGGTGTTGTAGTCCCTTTCTGTCTGAGCAGGGATACCTTAACCAAATCTCTGGCTAGCATACTTGCAGGGGTAAAGGAGATCTACAGAAGACAAGGTGTTGTAGTCCCTTTCTGTCTGAGCAGGGGCACTTAACCAAATCTCTGGCTAGCACACTTGCAGGGGTAAAGGAGATCTACAGAAGACAAGGTGTTGTAGTCCCTTTCTGTCTGAGCAAGGGCACTTTAACCAAATCTCTGCTAGCACACTGGCAACATTTAAACAAATTCTACAGAGGGTATGATGTCCCGATCCCTTTCTGTCTGAGCAGGGACATTTTAACCAATTCTCTGCTAATATCACAAAGTCATCACACAAGATTGCTGGTAAAAAGAGTTACAATTTCCATTCAATAACCAAGACAGAATCAATAGTGTTTCAGCAAAGCGGAATCCTTTAAAACAGTGTTTCAACAAACGACAGTTAAACAAAACATAAACATAAATTAAACAACACACACTTCTAACTAATGGGTGAATCTTGTGATGAAGGTGGGCCCTCCCTTCTCACAAGATTCCCCTGAAACGAGAAAGCTTAGAAACGAATGATCAAAGCAGTCTTATATTCATCTGTTGAAATATCACATTACAAATTGGAAGTACAGAATGCGTCCCGCTTCTCTGAAGTTCTTCAATACATCAAAACTTGGCTTTCCGAATGGTGATTTACCTTGAATTTAAAGGGGAAATCCCTTCGATACAATCATTACAAAGCATATCTGAATCCTACACTAAATCGGATCTTCTTTCTAAATCAGCATAGGATGTCCTATTCTCATGCAACCGAATGCTAATATAGGAGCTGAACGAGGTATTTGTTGTTACGGCTGGTGTAACAGCTCCTTTTCATCGCTGCTGCTGCTATTCAGCATCGCAATTCACGGGCTGTTTCAGCCACGTGAATTGCGCCCTTGACTGTGTCGGCCTTGACTGCTAATTGTCACGGCTCGTGTTCAACATCTGGACTTCTGAACTGAGTGACAGCTCCGTGTTTCAGCATCTGCATCCTCGAACTATGTAGCCGCTCCGTGTTTCGGCATATGCGACCTTAGACTGTGTAGCAGCTCCGTGTTTCAGCATATGCGACCTTAGACTGTGTAGCAGCTCCATGTTTCAGCATATGCGTCCTCGGACTTTGGACAGTTCTGTGTTTCAGCATCGGCTTTGAATACTATTCTGCAAATATGGACACTTATGCACTTCTAATCAATGGTTAAGTACAAAAGTGATGTAAAATGTTATGCAAAACAGATTAAGCATATAGTAATGAGAAAGGACGTTGTATACCTTGGAATGATCAGATGAGGTGGTGTTATGAGTCTAAAATATAAGTGATGAAGGGTATAATAATGGTAAAAAGTATGGGCAAAAAGGTACAATATGAGGTCCTAACACTAACCTCCCTCTCTGGGTCTTGGCAATGGGCTAGATTAGGAAGTCTCAGAGCCTGAAGCTGGTGCTAGACACTCTCTGGAAGAAACCTCTTCCAACAACATCCACCTCCCTCACCTAGAGAGAGATCACACACAGGCTCAATTACCACCTGCACTGGACAGAAATTCATGTGCAATCCATCTCTGCATGACCACTATAGTCAATCGGGAATACAGACTCAGAATTCTCAAGCAAGATCAGCAATGGCAGCAAGGTCTCACGGTGTTGATTTTTGGAATTGCGTGAGAATCAATTTCCGCAGGAAATTACACAGACTCTCTGGTGCAGAATGGGGAGGATGAACCAGGATTTTCAGAAAATGAACACAATATTTTTCCCGTTGTAGAATTGCATGAGGGTCTCTTGCAGAGGTCACACGGTTCACGCTCAGGATAGTTCCAGTTCGAATGGAGGAAGAGGAACCTTTCTCACATCTCACCCTGGTCGTTTATTCGCAAGCGTTAGGGTTGACACTTGTCACCCATGGCACTGCATGCGTTCCACCAGCATGCATCACCCTTATACATCCTCCCTTGCCAACACTTAGGATAAAACACAAATGCACATGTCTTTTTGGAATAATATAAAATATTATTCCCAGGCTTAAGCCCCCCCAGGCTTATCCCCTAGGCTCAACACTTATCCCCTTTTCCCACCTTCAGCCCCTAATTCCTTGCCCACTATGTGGATGCTTAGTCCCCCTTCACTCATTCATCATGGTCGGTTTGCACATGGCAGTGTTTATATTTTATTAATTGTTTTGCTTGATTACATTTACAACAACAGGCTCTTGGCCTTCAACACTCAGGCTCTTTGGCCAAATCAAACACATAAGCCTCCAGCTTATAAAAACTTGGCTCACCAGCCTACGAATCTTAATTAAAATTCCTTTCAGAACTTGGTTTACAATGGGGCTCGGCCTTGGAAACACTACATCACTAGTCTCGAAAGCCCGAAGTGGGAAACCCCGAAATAATAATAGTGTGGATGAGATGTGGTGTTTCAGTGTTTCGGCACTCGGGATACCCAACGGTAAGTTCTCCTATCATCGCATATCCCGAAAACACAGTGTGAAAATTCCTGAAATAGGCTGAGC
>ML783316.1:650135-663676 GCA_009831015.1 Picea engelmannii | reverse complement strand
ATATATATATATATATATATATATATATATATATATATATATATATATATACATACATGTATGCAGGCTTCGGAGTTTCGTCTCCTAGGAAACCCAGGTGCGAGATCCCCCTGACATCGCATATCCCAAAATCCCGATATGCAAAACCCCGAAGGGTAGAACACCCAAAACTTGTTCCAGCTTGTTGTTAACCTTGTTAAGTGGTTAGACCCGTTTCAAGGTTCGGCCCTTATAAAGACAAGAGAGAAAGGGAAACATATGTATTTTGATTTCCTGAATCGAAAAAGCTGACGAGCACCTCCCTGATAAGGCTCGTGGTCATAGTCGTCGATCATATGAGTGCAGTTAAGGGATATAAGGGTCTGTATTAGGCCCCATAGGGATTTGGGGAATTTTGTTCCTTGGAGATTAGAATAAAAAGTCCAAAACAATTTGCATTTCTGTAGTGGGTATGTTACAAAGTGGTATCAGAGCATGGTTACAACACTTGGCCTGCTTGGGCTCATGAACGAGTTGCGCATAGACTCCATTCAGAGCATTGTTAAAAGGAGTAACTCCTTATCTTGACCCCCTCAATTAAAAAGTCAAAGTTAAGAATGAAAAATTCCTATTTTGTGTGTGCACGAGAAAAATATGAATTATGTACTGGTTATAAATGAATATGAACATTGACTAACAACTAGCATTTCTCCTTTTTCACACAAGCGGAAGATCAACCGTGGGAAATTACAGACGTTTAAAATGGTGACTTACCATGAAGTGGGGGAGGGCTCCCATAACAGAGATGAATATTTTGATGAAAGGAGGGCAGTAGGGACTCCTCCAAATCTAGCTGAGACTGTGAGGAGCCTCATGGTCGAATTACAAAGCTGCAAGGTTGACAATGAGAGGATGATGAAAGAACAAGAGAAACAAACGAAAATTAATGCAGTTTTACTGCAGATATTATCCGACTTACAAAGACAAATGAAGCATGAACTTGAGACATAGAAACATGGTCATATTAGTGGCCACACCAAGAGGAGCACCTCAAAAAAGGTCCATCCCAAAGGTAGAGGACAAGCAGCAGATGATTCCTCTAGGAAGGAAGCTGGCGGTTCAGAGGGCTCTTCTAGTAGAAGAACTAGTTCTTATTCCTGAAGAAGACATAAGAAGCAAAATATTTCCAAGGGTCATAAATTTGAAGAGTTCAGGAAGGCCAAACCACCCTCCTTCGACGGTGAAATAAAAAAGGGAGACGAAGCAGAGGCCTGGCTGCTTGGACTAAAGAAGTATTTCAGAGTCCATGACTTCTCAGAAAATTTGAAGACCTGAGTGGCCACCTTCAACTTGAATGGAAAGGCTTCCATCTGGTGGGAAGACCTTAAGAATGTGAAAGGGGTTCACGAAGAGGACCTATCTTGGGAGAAATTTGAGAAATACTTCCGGAAGCAGTATTTGTCGGAAAAATATTTCGACGAGAAGACTAAAGATTTTTATGAACTCAAGCTGGGGAAACTCACCATAGAGGAATATGTCAGAATATTCCTCGAGTTGCTGAGGTATGTACCCTACATAAAACTAGAAAAGACAAAGGTGCAACGATTTGTCAATGGACTACCTAAGGACTATCAAAATAGGATTGAATTTGACGAACCCAAGACCCTAGAAGATACTATCTATAAGGCAAGATATTGTTATGAACAACTTGGGCATCAAATAGAACCTCGCGAAGGATGGAAACCGAAGAGTAGTTCAGGATTTCAGAGAAAGGGGATTAAATCCCCAAGATTTAATAACTATAAGAAGAACTCAAGGACGAGTTTCCCAGTCCAGAGTGTACACTAGCATAATTTTCCCTCCTTGAGCGGAAATAAAACTTCTAGATCTATACCAGTGAACACTGATAACCGAAAGAGAAAAAATTTGAAATGTTGGGGTTAAAAAAGAACATCTACTGAGAAACTGTCCACATTGACAACATAATAGTTGGAGAATTTACAACATCCAGGAAGCTACCACCATCAATGATGTGGCTAGGAGTGTGCCACAAATTTATGCAGCCTTGGATAATAACCAAGCTCACCACCAAGCTTCAGTGGTGGAAATAGAAGGTATGATCTCCAACTATCTAGTGTCTATTTTGATTGAACCTGGTTCAAATTTGAGTTATATAGCCCCTAAGACCATGGATAAGTGTAAAATACAACCACATAAACCTACCAAGCCATGGTTGGTATAGTTAGCCACTGGCACCAAAAGAAGGGTAGCAGAGGTCATACCAACCTACCAATTAATGTTGGGTGAATTCCTCACCCAAGAAACCCTTAACATATTACCCCTGGGATCGTATGATCTATTGATTGGCATGGACTGGCTAGCCGCCCATAAAGCCAGATTGGACTGTTACCATAAAACCTTAGAATGTGTAAGTAAAGAAGGGGAAATGATAACCCTTTAAGGGATCCAAAAACCTGTCTCGGTGAGACAAATATTAGCTCTACAAATCAGAAAGTATTGCCGAAAAGGATGTCCCCTATATGCAATACATGTGTTGAAAACTATTGAAGATGAAAAACCAAGCCTTGAAGACCACCCTACCCTGAGAGAATACAGAGATGTGTTTCCGGAAGAGGTACCGGGTCTACCTCCAAGAAGAGACATAGACTTCTTGATAGAACTTGCACTGGGAGAGGTGCTGATGTCTAGGACACCCTACCGGATGAGCACACCTGAGTTAGTTGAACTCAAATTGCAATTAAGAGAAATGATGGATAAAGGCTATATCTGGCCTAGTGTGTCTCCATGGGGAGCACCAGTCCTATTTGTGAAAAATAAGGATGGTACCCTTAGACTATGTATAGATTATAGACAACTCAATAAGGTAACCATAAAGAACAAGTACCCCTTACCCAGGATCGATGACCTATTCGATCAATTGGGGGGTGAGTCTATTTTATCAAAGATTGACTTGAGGTTGGGATACCATCAAGTCCGAATTAAGGGTGAAGGCATCCATAAAAATGCCTTCCAGATGAGGTATGGTCACTATGAATTTGTGGTAGTGCCATTTGGGTTAACCAATGCCCCTGCCACTTTCATGTGCTTGATGAACAATGTAATCAACAAATTCCTAGAAAAATTTGTGTTGGTTTTTATTGAGGATATATTAATTTACTCCACGAATAGAGAAGAGCATGAAGAGCATCTTAGGCTTGTGTTGCAAGTGCTAAGAGAACATCAACTCTATGCTAAATTCAACAAATGTGAATTCTTCCAAAAACAAATACATTACTTAGGCCATGTTCTATCTGAAGAAGGAGTACCAGTAGACCCCGACAAAATCAGGTCTATCATGGAATGGCCTACCCCAAAGGATGTTTTAGATATTAGATCCTTTATGGGATTAGCAGGATACTATAGGAGATTTATAAAAGGATTCTCCAAGATTGGTTGTCCAATCACTGCCCTCCAAAAGAAGGGGACAAAGTTCATGTGGACACAGAAATGTGAAGAAAGATTTCAGACCCTGAAACATCTATTGACCCATGCACCTGTGTTAAAGATCGTCGATCCCGAAGCTGACTTCCTCGTGTGCACATATGCTTATAAGGAAGGGCTCGAAGGATTCCTTATGCAAGGAGGAAGTGTGGTCTGCTATGAATCCCAAAAATTGAATGAGCATGAAGTCAACTATGTGACCCATGATCTAGAGCTGGTTGCCATAGTGCATGCCTTGAAAATGTGGAGGCATTACCTCCTGGGAAGAAAATTTGTACTTATGACAGATCACTGTGGATTGCGATATCTATTTGACCAACCAAATCTCAATGCTAGACAAGCTAGGTGGATGGCCCTCCTTAGCGAGTTTGATTGCAAAATGAAACACAATAAAGGAAAAGAAAATAGGGTGGCAGATTCCCTTAGCAAAAGCATGAAAACAATTCACTTGGCCGCAGTGAGCACCTGCGAGATGGATGTCAAAGAAAGATTTAGAAATGCACAAGAGACAGACACATTCTTCTAGACCGTGACCTCGTATCTGCAGCAAGAACACACATGGATAAAGTATGGAGGATACCAGATGATGGAAGGAGGTTTGCTCACTTATCGAAGCAGATTGTATGTCCCATATTGTGTCAACTTGAAGAGGTTCATACTGGATGAACTACATAAAATACCCTATTTTGGTCATCTAGGATACCAAAAAATGATCATGGCAACTAGGAAACAATTCTATTGGCCTGGATTGAAGAAAGACATAGCTGAGTACCTAGCCAAATGCATAGAATGCCACAAGTAAAAGTAGAACACTAACACCCGACAAGATTATTACAACCTCTACCAATCCCGGAATGGAAATGGGAAACCATCTCCATGGATTTCATCACCGGATTACCAACCTCGACCAAACAGAATGATGCCATCATGGTAGTGGTGGATAAATTGAGCAAGTATGCTCACTTTATCCCCATCAAGTCAACTTGTAAGGCAATAGACATCGCTCATGTATTCATGAAGGAGATATTTAAATGCATGGTATGTTGAAAGAGATCGTATCTAACAAAGACACAAAATCTACTTCCAACTTTTGAAAGTCACTGATGGTTGGTTTAAAGACCAATTTGTTGTTTAGCACTACCTATCACCCTCAAATCAATGGACAGACAGAAAGAGTGAACCAAATACTAGAAGACATGTTAAGAATGCATGTAATGCATCAACCCAAGAAGTGGGAAGACTACCTACCACTCATGGAATTTTCTTACAACAACGGCTACCAAGAATCCTTAAGGATGAGTTAGTTTGAAGTCATTTATGGTAGACTGTGCAACACTCCTGTTAGTTGGAGTAATCCCGTAAACAAAATTTCTTTTGGACCTGACATTTTGAAAGAAATGGAACAACAAGTGACCCAAATAAAACAAAACCCAAAGGTCGCTCAAAATTGATAGAAAAGTTACAATGATCAAAAGAGAACTCCAAGAGAGTTCAAGACAGGAGACCATGTATATCTCAGAGTTAGGCCCAGGAAGAGTTCTCTGAAAATGGGAGCTTGTGCCAAGTTGGCACCTCGGTATTGTGGACCCTTTGAGTTCTAGATAGAGTGGGACCTATAGCCTATAGGCTAGCACTTCCTACCATAATAAAAGCACATAATGTTTTCCATGTTTCATTATTGAATAAATATGTACATGATTCTAATCATATAATTGACTGGTCTTTGATCCAGGTGGAACTGGAGGGAGAATTCCTATCAAAACCTCAAATCATACTAGACAGAAAGGAAACCCCACTCCGAAACCAAACCATTGCACAGGTCAAGGTGCAGTGGAGACATTTTGGCCCAGATGAGGCTACATGGGAAATGGAGGATGCCATGAAACATGCATATCCAATTTTGTTTACCTCTGTACATACATGTCATATTGATAGATAGAACATCGAGTACAATGTTCCTTTAAGGGGGAGGGAATTGTAACACCCTGTTTCCCCCGGTCTGTAAAAATAACTATACTGGCCAAGAACTATGGCAAACTCAAATATGTGAATGTGTGATTTGAATGGACCTTAGTAAAAAGGTCCATGAATGTAAATAATGTTATGAATATATATATATATATATATATAACTGTTGAGAGGGGGATGTGTTGAAAAATAGACCATGATGGCTGAAGAAAGGTGGTGAAAGGCACCTTGAATGGTGGCGTTAACTTCCACCGAACCAAACCGTAATTGGTCTTCACTAGCTCGGAGAACCAAGAGCAGCTCGCTGGCCCCGAAATGAATTACTCACCAGGATGGTAGGTGAAGAGGCTCCTCATGAGTTAATGAGGGATGGGGTTGAACCGCCCATCCATGGAGGCCTTAGAGTTGACCACTGCGGGGGAATTCATGCCACACACAACCTCACCGGGAAAGAAAAGACAGGTTAAAGGTGTGGGGGGGGACGCGAGGGAGAGATCGCAGGAGGAGATCGGAAGAACTCTAGAACAAAATATAGAGTGAGTGATAGAAGAGAAGAAGGAGAGTAACCTTCATTCTCAGTCACTAAAGAACATAGAAAGAGAGTCTCAAGCATCGTGGTGTAGCTCGAGGGTGGCTAGTGGTAAATCCATTTGGAGTCACCGAGCCTACGGTTGGGTGGAAACGAGCACCCCTCTCAGCAGTGGCATCACCTGGTGTTTTCTGATAAGTGTTTATATCTTGTGTCTTGCACTGAATATTTTGGAATATATGCTCATGGTTTGAACACTTATGAATTATTTCTGTGTAGAAATGTCTGCATGGCGTTGTGATCGGAAATGGTGGTTGCATGCTTATGTTAGAATGACCACATTCAGTTTATATATATATATATATATATATATATATATATATATATATATATATATATCTGTGTATTTGAATGAAGTCAGCTTTGAAGTCTGCTCTCGGGAGATTTGTTCCCCTTAATTACCTCTCATGCTGCCCTAGATAGATTCCCCACAGGGATACACTTTTTGGGATTGCTCCCTTACATTCTAGAGCTGGGGTAAGTTCCACCATGGTAAAATCTTGAATTTGCTTATTATCTATCACAGAAGTTAACATCTTAGGGATTTGAGAAAACCTCTTAGTCTGGTCATAAAACCCAGTGGAAATCTTCCCAGGAACCCGATGAAGGAATTTAAGACTTAAGTTTGAAAAACTTGCACGAGAGAAAGTGGGTATCTTAGAGCTCGATATTTTGATGTTTCGGTACCCGAGACACATAAGGGTAAGTTCCCTGGTACTCAGTACTCACCAGTCCCGAGATCCTGATTAGAGAAACCTTGAAATAAACATAGCATGATTCGTTGTGATGTTTCAGAGCTTTGATACCCTTCCTCTTGCTAAATTCATGAATGAGATCCTTTCGGAGGATCTGAGGCTGGTTACGATCGTAAAACTGAATGAAGGAACGCAAGCGATAATGCCTCGACCCATTTTTAACCTTCACAAGTAACGAAGAAATCAGGACCATCGATCCCAAGACCCATGGTAGTACCTAGACCGTCCAACTGTAGAGTACACGTGGAGACCGGTAAGTGTTTTTGATTTTCGGCACCCAAGAGATCATAGGGTAAGAACCCTTGTCCTCACGACTCCTGAAATCCTGACTTGGGAAATCCTGAAATAGATGTATAGGTTAAGAGTTGGTACTTCAGAGTTTTGGCTCCCATAAGATCTATGTGTGAGGCCTCCCGTTTGTGCACATCGCAAAACTCCGATGCATGAAACCCTGAATTGGTCGAGTGTATGAAGAGCGGGTGTATCGGCTTTTCAACATTCGGGTAGTTGAGGAGTGTGAATCTTCGACCTCTTGTATAGCGAGGTTCCGATACACAAAACCCTGACTCGCGTGATCCTGAATTGGCATAGTATGACTTGGTTCGACATTTCAGCGTTTCGGTACCTGGAAGACCCAAGGGTAAGTTTCCCTTGTACTCGCAAGTATCGAGATCCCGACTTGTGACATCCCAAAAATCTAGGGTGCAGAGAAGTTATCATACTTTGGTATTTCGGCACCCGAGGTATGCAAGTGTGGGCCCCATGTATTCGCCAATCTCGAAATCCCAATTAGCGAAATCCCGATGGAGGAAACCCCAAAAATAGTGGAGCAGGTTTATATTTTTGATGACTCGGAGTTTTCAGCCTCTGGGAAACCTAGGAGCGAGAGCTCTTGTTCTCACATGATGCAAAATCCCGAAAGGAGAAACGCCGAATTGTCTTAGCACGAATAATATTGGGTGTTTCAGTATTTCGATACCTGGGATACCTATTGGAAATTTCTATTATACTCTCCAGTACCGAAATCCCGAAGTAAGAAACCCTGAAATAATAATAGTGCGGATGAGATGTGGTGTTTTGGTGTTTTGGCACCTGGGATACCCAACGGTAAGTTCTCCTGTCGTTGCATATCTCGAAAACCTAGTGTGCGAATTACCAAAATAGGATGAGCAATATATATATACATATATACAGACATGTATGCAGGCTTTAGAGTTTCAGCTCCCAGGAAACCCAGGTGCGAGATCCCCCTGACATCGCATATCTCGAAATCCTGATATGTGAAACCCCGAAGGGTAGAACATCCAAAACTTGTTTCGGCTTGCTGTTCACCTTGTTAAGCGGTTAGACCCATTTCAAGTTTTGGCCCTTCGAAAGACAAGAGAGAAAGGGAAACATATGTATTGCGATTTTCCAAATCGCGAAAGCTGACGAGCACCTCCCCGATAAGGCCCGTGGTCATAGCCGTCGATAATATGAGTGTGGTTAAGGGATAACAGGGTCTATATCAGACCCCGTAGGGATTTGGGGAAGTCTGTTCCTTGGAGATTAGAAGAAAAAGGCCAAAAAAATTGCATTTATTTAGTGGGTACGTTACACACACACTCCATTATTATGCGTGTGCACACTGCGCGCCAGTATTATGCGTGTGCACACGGCATGCCAATATTATGCATGCACACATTGCGTGCCAGTTTTACGCATGCATCACTCCATCCACAACATGCAATGGTAAATTTATCACGCACACCCGCACACCAACATTTTTCCGTGCGGTGCCAAAATTTAGTGCACACATCTTCACACCAACATTTTTCTGCGTGGCGCAAAAATTTAGCGCATGCACCCACACACCAACATTTTTCCACGCGACACCAAAATTTAGCATGCACACCCACACACCAACATTTTTCCGCGTAGTACCCAATTTTTACATATCACAAGATTTTTACTATGCATTATGAATTTTTAGTGCACCCACCTGTGCACATTCATTTTTATGCATATCAAGTCCTCGTGAATTTTGATGCAGAAATTGGGGATTTTTCCTAACTTTTTCCCCATTTTTATCGTAGACATTCTGAAACTATGAAATTTGTTCAATTTCACCCCGATAACACCAATTCAACCTCTGCAACAACAAATTGTTGTGGGTTGACATTTCTGGAACGATTTTTTTTCCCAATTCAATTCACGAATTGAGAATTTTAATTACTAATATCGCTCCATCTGTCATGGCTTCACTGTAACTTCAAATTAGACCAATTCTAGGTACAAATTTGCTAGAACATATATTAAATCAAGAATATCTCACCACATGACCGAATTTCTCAATTTTCCCATGAATTTAACAACACAAATTCAGGCTTTTTCCCAATTCCACACCATTGTTGTTACTTTTTACCATGGAGGCTCTGCAACTCGAAATCTGGCCACTTTGAAATAAATCCTCTATGAAATTTCACTTCAACTCAACTTGCTCAGCCCATCTAGGATTGATGTTGAAAACTAAATATCTAATACCATATTGTAGCATCCCTTGTCACCCATGTCGGGCCATGCTACTCCAAAAAATGCTTTTGTTCTTTACTCAACATACTGTAACATACCCATCATCCAACTTCTCTATGCCACATAAATTTTTCGCACTGCATGCAATTAAAACATATACACACAAAACTCTTGTGGAAATTTATATATAAAATGTAAACAAACAAATATGTTCTATAAATTCACAGGTTCATACTGAAATAATAGTAAACATATACATGTAGTGTATACAGACAATACCCATAAATATAAAGATAGTTATAACCACACATAGGATAAAACCATAAAAATGAACATGTAATATTAATGTAACATGTAAATTTATCACACAATTGACACTTATCTTGGTAAGAATATCACCAATTGCGTGCAGACCTTCCACGAACCTCCTAGCCTTATACCACACTGCCCATCACTCTCAGCAGTGGGTGTTATAACAAGATTTGCCTCACCCTATGCAGTCTTGCACATAAGGCCTTTTTCCATTTCCCATGCAGACTTATCATCCCTGTTTGTAAAATCTAGAGCTAAAAATACAATTTTTTCCACATAAACGCACCTTGCCTATTATACAACATGCATATACGCTGGCTGCACCACTACAACCTGCGTACATTGGGATTTGTGCCAAAAAATGAAAATTAATGTCAGGTTTCCATGTCACAATAGGAGATCTATAATCCTTGGCCTTCCATATACTGGAAACGTTCCAACTTGGCCCTTCAGTTCCATTTCAAGGCTATAAATGGGCCAATTCTGAGCTATGGAAAGGAGGAGAAATAATTCAACTTTGAGAGCAAAGTTACTCTGGAGATATTATTTACTTCATATTGAGTTTGCATCCCTTTGTCCTTTAAGTTTGAACATAGTGTTCATCCCCAAAGATCTTCCCTTATTGATTGAGAAACCCATTGTCTCTCTTCTACGAGCTTGCCTTTGGTGGAGGATTGAAGTGGTGGAGGCCCACCTGGAAGGAACTTAGTTTCTCGGTTCCAAACCACGACGAAATGGAAATCTGTACTATTTTCACTTCTGCTAATCATTTATTAATAGAAATACTCCTTTCCCATCCAATTGATATCTTGAAAATATTTGAATAATTATTCATGGGCGTATTTTTTATGTATATTAATGGATTGTGCTATCTAATGTGCTAACCTTTTATATTATCACCATATTCTTGCTTTTCTTGTTTGTTGAGAACTAGTTGCAGGTATATAGCTTTGGGTCAAAGTGCTCAATGATGGACTTCATCGAACATCTGGATGAGGTAGGCCTCTTTCTTATCTCGCTTACATATTGGTTTATATAGCATGTTTTTGGGATAGAGTTGATTTCTGCAGTCATTTTTCATCTGTTGTGGTTCACCCTAGCCATAGAGAGTTTTCCCTCGTAATAGTGGGTCACCCCGATCTGGGACTAAACTCCACCTGGGTAAATGGATTCCTAACCAGGCTAATGGTTCATAGACAATAGGAAAGACTCCATCACAGGTGCCCACTCAAACTAACAACCTACAATCCCTCATTCCCCACATGTATGTTCCACCCCAGGAAGTGTGCCCCTTATTTGCTCAACAGTCCTTCGGTTGCCCCACTTCCTTCCTGGGCTTCAACAACAAGCCATAAAAGAAGTCTCAGAGCCTTGTAGCCGCAAATTATCACCTTTAGGAAATCAATTCTCAACAATTATCTCACCCAGAGAGAAATTTCTCATGGGCCTGACAACCCACCTCTTCAATACCCCACGATCCTGACAACCCGCTTCTTCAGTCTAGCTCCCAAGCTAACCATCTACACAGAACAAGTATGTCTTTGGATACAGGTTCAGGTACAGTGACATGAAGTTACCAAGGATATCTCAATGAGTGTGTGAATGATGATGGAATGATGGGAGGAATGATGGAAAATGAACTAAGTCCAAACTATATGTATGCATGTCCCTAAATTGACACTTGTCATGTTGGGAGCTACTTTGGCCCACTTGTCCCCATCCTTAGAACTTAGATAAAATAATTATCCTAACTTTATGATTTAATAAATATTAATATAATATTCCTTTTCTTCTTAAGCTCCCTATCTTAGCCCCTTTTCCTTAAATTTTATCCCCCTCCCTTTCCCTAACTAGTGGAGTTTAGTCCCCCATACTCTTTTATCATGGTCGATCTGCACACAACGATGTATTTTATATTAATGATGAGACATATACAAAGATAAGTTCCCTGGCCTTTAACATCTAGGCTCTATGGCCTAATTCAAAACATAAGCATCCTAGCTTATAATAACTGTCTCACCAGCCTATAAAACAACATATACACAAAGGCTCCTTGGCCTCAAAACCGCATGCAATTAAGTTGTTGCACGTAGTATCTTGGAATGTGCACACTTCATCGTTTTACTACACAGTACATGCACACACTATGCCATGAAGGTGCATGAAAAAATGATGTCAACATCTCACCAACTTAAGTACATTTGCATTTACATTTACAATTGGGTTCGGCCTAGGGATATTACATATTCTAAGATTCAATTAACTCTTTATGTGTGGTCATTGATTCTTAGATAGTGGGAAGTACTAAATATTAGCATCATGTGCAATTCAACAAACTATTCTTGCTAGAAATTTAATGTAAGATTTGAATCTTGCCATGACATAATAACCTTTGGTATCCCACAGAGCCTTCAAACCTTCTGGATGAATATTTAAGCTATGTAAAATGCCTTATGAGTAGTATTAACCATAGTGAAATGTGTTATATTGGTGACATGGCTGACTAACACTGGGATAGAATCATTGATATTAATTATAAGTCTTTAGTATTCTACAAATTAAATCCTTCATGATTTTTTTCCACTTTCAGGATAATGTACTTAAGGGATTCAATTTATCCATTAAATTTTGGTGGTCCATGTTTATATGTTGATATTCAAGGAAGGCACTTATCCAAATATGATATAACATATACATTTAGTCATGTTGGTAATGGATTTTATTCATACTCATATATGTCTTTTGATATCCTAGGTGTATTGAATATTAGGCATCATGGGCCTCATGGAATAATAATATTCTCAATTCAATATTGTTGAATATATATATTTTGTATAGTTAGATACATATATTTAGTCCCTACACAATGGTATTCCATATTTTTCTAAATTATATTCTTCATATCTCCTTCCTTCCTTTACGATCCAATTCTCCTTTCTCAAGAAGACTTGACTTACTTCCTAATACAACTTGTTTTACTTCGTGGGTGTAGGTGTGATTGGGATAGAAGGTCGACACTATGAAATTCACCACTATGTGATTGGGATAGAAGGTTGAGACTGAGATAGAGGGCCTTCCAAGACCAATACTAATACCTATGCATGAGACCATCGGGGGCCATTTGGGATAGAGACTGAGACCTGCATGTGAGACCGTCGAGGGCCATCCGAGACTGAGGGAAATGAGGGAAACAATGATATGTGCTTTAAGATGCTCTAACCTTTATTTCAGTGATATATGACAATGTTTCATTGATTCTATCTGTGTGACTATTGATAAAAACCCTTGAATACAAAG
Source organism: Picea engelmannii (assembly GCA_009831015.1). Classification (NCBI taxonomy): domain Eukaryota; kingdom Viridiplantae; phylum Streptophyta; class Pinopsida; order Pinales; family Pinaceae; genus Picea; species Picea engelmannii. Next base: position 650,764 of record ML783316.1, on the reverse strand, counting down.
TGCCCTCGCAATTTCCCATGATTTTACAAAAAAAATTAAAAGTACCTAAAATAAAAGTCGAAGGTGTCGCCCAATAAACCAATTCTAACCTAAACCTAACCCTATACTACAAACGTGATCCATTCTATTTTATTACACCACCACACTCCTTTTTGTCCTCCATAAATACCAAAGGACACCTTGAAGTGGAAAAGTGGTTTAACCAAACCTAGCCGCATCTCCCATATCATTAACATTTATCCTTTCGCCCTTCCTTAGGTCAAATTAGATACATGGGTGCCTATGGTTGAAGGAGAGAAATTCAAATTGAAAACAACTAAATTTGGAGCTTCAATAGAGTCTATAAACATAATCCATTGTCAAACATTTGAAAGGAAGTAATTGAGAGTAATGTTATGTTGGAGGAATAGATCCAAAGAGAAAGAATTGAATTTCATCCACTCACTTATTCTATGTTTGATTACCCTCACATTGACCATTTACATTCCATGGTGACCATTCATAAGGGAAAATGCCACCCATTATTCATTAAAGGTCAAGATTGAGCCTTAATGGAGCATCAAAGGACCCTCCCACAAAGAATATTGAAGCTCATCTATTACAAGCCTCTCATTAGGGGCATAGTTTAT
>ML783316.1:598383-621933 GCA_009831015.1 Picea engelmannii | reverse complement strand
ATTTATGCTGCTGTCTATGTTTATTTCTACATAAGTAATCCTTTATTATGTGTTGCAAATTGATCCGGTTGCTTTAAACACATAACATTTCACTTGCAATTAATTTAATCAAGTTTATCAAGTCTTCTTCATTTTTAGATCAGATTTGATGCTTGCTGAGCCTTCTTAGGTCTCTGTAGTGCCTATTGAGTGCCTATGGGATTACAGGAAACCCTTTTTTGGTTGCATTTCTGGGCGAAGTATTTCTCTTTTTTTTTGCATTTTTATTGTCCTTGTACATCGGGCTGGGTTTTTTGTTGCTTGATATCTTGCTTGAGTTATCTCTTTTTTATACACAGTAGGGCTATATATCAAGTTACTTTTTAGTCCATGCATTTTCAGTTTCTATATATTGAAAATACAAAAAAAAAAGGCATTTTTCATTGCTTGGCATTTTTGTCTTTGAATTTCTATCATTAGCTTAGTGCATATAGAGAAAGATTGCATCTTTACTTCAAAATTGCAGATTTGAATTTGAAAATTGCATAATTTTTAGGAGCATATCATTCATCAAAAGTTAAAGTTAGGACTTTGCATTACTTGCATATTTACTTTTCTTGCAGAGTCATAAGACCATGCTTTTCGTTACCATACCTTTTTGAGTAATCATGGCCATAAAATCAATGCTATAATTTAAAATTTATTAGTAACAATTTTATTTTCTAGGGTGCACAAACTAGCCTAGGATTTATTGCCTTGGAATAGGATTTTGTGAGTAAAATTTTCCAAGGAAATTAAATCAACATACGCGTCTGAGTCAGGGAGTGGATAAATCCATTGTATAATTGGTAAGATCAGGAGGCTCTGCTCACACTGGAGTTAATCATGAGGTCACATGAAGTTGGTTGAAGGGATATCCCCCCATACTTTCCTAGCGTCTGAGATATTTATGGGGATCTATTCGTATCTAGGGATATTGTTAGTGCCTTTACCTCCGTGAGAGGCGGTGCTTTCAAGGTTTCAAGATTTGCTACCCTGCCCATATAGTGGACCTGAATTATGACTGCTTGCATGTGCATCGATTATACCGTGGTTTATTAGTTGCTTGACTTAGGTGTCTCATAGGTTACTTGCAGGGGTTATTATGCCGCTACCCTGGGTCAGATAAGGGTCAGACAACACACAACCTTTATGGAGAATTACCTCTTCCGGGGGATTTGACCAACTGGTTGTTAAGCCGATGAGGGCCCTTATAACTGATTCTGTTACCTCCGATCTTTAGCAGGGAGTCTTAGGCCCCTCTTGGGAGAGACATACCTTCTGTAGGGAGGGAGGCCACTCAGCCACTTTACCCTGTTTGCATGCATATTGGCCGTTTGAATTTTGGTGTTCTCTTTGCTTACTAGTTGGCCTTAGGATATATTTTTTTATCTTTAGAGTATTAATTCATCGTGGATTCTTACCAGCCTCCTCGGCGGGTCTCGTCGCTTGTTACAGTTACCACCCGATTTTGTGTCCTTTCCTTTTAAAATATGTAGAGTTATTATATGTGGTACACACAAGTCCACCATTCAAACTTGTGATTCTACAAGGATGAGTACTGAATCTAGTCTTCATAATTCTGGGATCCCTTCCACTCCCATACCCACTATAGTTAATGGCACCCCTTCGACTCCTGCAACCTCTATGGTCATAGTGCTGAAGATACCTATCATTACTATGGACTGACCTATATTTAATGCTCAAGCTACCGCCTCAAAACCCTTTGGGTCTCTTGGCCACTCACCAGGATACAATGTTCAGTCCATCCCTATGGATTCTAGTCCATTTTCTTATGGTATGCCTAACTTCACTTCGCAGTTTTTGAACTCCATCCCAGCTGCTGGCCCTAATGCTAGCATTGGGATTGGGGTAATTACACCTCCCTACACTCCTTTTTCATTTGGCGGACCTCAAATACCTCAAATGACTCCTAATATGGAGGTTATCCTTGATTTTAACCCTGGGTCCAATCCTCCTACTTCTGGGTGGAGCAGTCAACCTAGTGGACAATATTCATCTCACGTTCTGTCCTACAACCCCACCTCCATGATGCAGATTCCTATTAATACTTTTGGCATGACAAATCCACCTCTATCCTCTAGTTTTCAACCTAGGGGAGGTTAGTTTCACACTTTGGGAAACCCCCAACCTAGATCCAATCCGTCTGGGGGAAATTTCTATAACCCTCAATAGAACATTCCTACTAGAATGATGCCCAACCAACCTTATATGAATTAGCCCAGAGGAGGGCCTTATAATGACGAACAAGACCATGGTGTTTACCAAAACCATGGATGGCCTCCAAATCTGCAAGAACAATCTTTCTCAGGAGGTTGGGGCTAGATGTCAAAACCCCACCTCCCTTTTCTGGCCATGCTTAATCTACCAGATTTGGCTAAGTTAATGAATGACCCTATGAGTCACGATCCTACATGGCCCACGGTCCCCACCAAACTTACTTCAGACATATCAAAGTTCAAGGGTAAGAATAGAGAGGATCTTGGTGATCATGTCACTACCTTTCACCTTTGGTGCTCATCAAAATCCCTTAATGATGATTCTATTCGTTTGAGATTATTTCAATGCACCCTCATCAGAGTTGTTGGGAAATGGTATATTGAGCTACCCAAGGGGGCATATGGGACTTTTAGTTAGTTGGTAATGTTATTTATTAACCACTTCTATTTTCCCATTCATTATGATGCTGGCTTAAAATTGTTGTCAACTTTACACCAGGACACCGCGACTCATATCTAAGACCATATCCAGGAGTGGCATAGACAAAAGAGGTTTATTAAGACCCCTATACCCTCGACCTTTATTTTAGAATGGTTTCTTAAGTCTTTGCACCCTCCTATCTCAAAGTACATTGCTACTTTCGGGGTTACCACTAAAGAAGAAGCAATCTTTAGAGTCAAGTAGTTAGATTTGATATATGCCCAGTCTGTAATGTTATACCAAATTCTTCCCGAAGCACCACAGTCTACCTACAACCCTAGGAAAAATCCTGGACCTCATGCCGATGGAATTGTAGGTTTCTCCAGTGTAAAGTTCGTAGACTCGGTGACAAACTAGTTGAAAGAGTTTTCTTTAAGCCAGTCCGCAGAAGGACCAACCTCGTCTGTGTCTTCCAATCCCACTCGGTCGGTGGATGTACACTCTGTGCAATTGTTGGCCACCCTAAATGGTAACCAAAAACTAGGGGGGAATAAGAAGAAAGGACATAATAACTGTAAGGGTCAGAAAAATGGTAATAAACCCAAGGACAATAATAATAATGAGAAGATGGGTAGTAATGTTGGAGAGGGAAAATGAGAAAGACGTGAGGTGAAGTTTCCTTGTAAGATTTTCACAAATGACCACCTTACCCATTTGTGCCCCAAAATTGCAGAAGATGTGAGGCTATTAGCTCAATTGCCTGCCATGCTAATGAATCCATTCCCACATAACCAACACTTAGCCTCTAGCTCCTCAAATTCCATAAATGCAGCTGGTGGAGGTTAAAACCAATAGTTGCAAGATGGAGACTGTTTATGTATCAATATGGTCGATGCGAAAATATATGTAGCCACTCGATCTCGAGACTATAGTTCTAAACAAACTAATCCTGGTCTAGAATCTCCTCCTCCTCCTCTAGAGATGACTTTACATATTGAGAAACCAGAGCCACCACCTCATATTATGAAAGGAGTACTTAAGCACTCTACCCATAATCCAAATGCTAGAGCTGCCCAAAACTACTCTATTGTTGAGTATCTGGGTCAAACCCCTTACGCAATGTTGACTTTGGAGGTACTCCAGATGTTTCATTCATAGAGGAATGCCTTACTCTATGATTTAGGAGATCTAGAATCCATTGGATCAAAATTTATCAAGTTTGATGTCACAGATGTTAAGCCTCACTTTCCTTACCATGTGGCTTTCCAAATCCACGTGGAATACTCAAAGTATACCATCAAATGTGTAGTTTTTGATGAAGGAGCTGCTATGTGTGTGATGTCCTTGGCTTGTTGGAAAGCTCTCGATTCTTTGACTCTTTCCAAGTCATCGAACATGTTGACTTCTTTTGACGTTTATTCCTTCCACCCTCACGATATTCTCCCCGCCTTTTCGGTCCAGTCAGGTGGGAAGATTGTAGAGGTGGAATTAGAGGTAGTTGATGTGCCTCTTGATTATAACTTGTTAGTAGGTTGCAATTGGACTTATGCTATGATTGTTGTCGTATCGCCCGTCTTCCGTATTCTTTTTTTTTCTCATGAGGGGAAGATTGTGATGATCGACCAGTTATCCTTTGCATGCTCTAGTACTAATGCATCTCTTGGATCATCAATCCATGTGATAGACAATTCTCAGTCGAAAACTGAGAATATCGGTGTCAGAATGTATTCTTCCCTTATGGGTACTTTCGAATTCTTAGCACTGAGCCATCATGTTTATGCCATGTCCAGTAGGCTTGTTTTGACAGGGAGGTCCATTACTTTCCACACTTCGTATTTTAACGATCCTTGGACCCTACCTTCCTTGACTACATCTTGTGAGGGTCATCCAAATACTGGAATTATATCACCAACCTCTATTAATCATGTTGGAGATGGGTTGATAACCTCTTCTAGTCATGTTGAAGACCAACAACCATCCTCTACAAGTCATGTTAGGGGCATGAGTCTAGTCATCGCTAGTCACACTGCACATACATCACCAACCTATGATAGTCATGTTGAGGATTCATCACTAACCTCTTCCAGTCATGTTGGGTATTTTCTACTAGCCTCTGCAAGTCATGCTAGGGGCATTCATGCAATTGAGAAGCCTAGACGTATAATATGTAAGCCCAAGTTCCTTTGTAGGCTTTGCAAAGGATGTCACCTTACTCGTTTGAGCCCTGCTACCACTGTGGTTCAAGAAGTGTGGTCCTTTCTCGGGGGCCCTTCAGGTTCTAAGTCATCTTTGGATTCCCAACCTTCTTTGGTTGATACAACAGTCATGTTGATGAAATCTTCGGCTGACACCCCTCTTCCTCTAGGGGCTGATGCATCTCTTGACCTTGTTGTAGCGCATCTTATTCAACCTATGGTTGAAGAATTGGTTTTGTCGATGCAATCTTCGATCGACCCCACTCTTCTCTTGGAGAGTGACAAGTCTAAGGAAGTGACATTGCCGATGCAATCTTCGGTCAATCCCACTCTTCTTTTGGAGGGTGATGCATCCTTCTACCATGTCCTTATCATTTCTAGTTCTATACCTTATTTTCTAGGGAGCATTCCACTCTCTTCGAGTATGCTCCCTCCCATTCCTAGAGTGGTTTCCTTTAATTTGAATGATCATGTAGAGCCTCAAATTCCTTCTTCTACACCCTTCTAGATAAGGGGCATTATTATATATATTGTAGATAAGGTCACCTCTACAAGTATTTTATCCTCCTCGACTTGGAAAGCTTCAGGTTTTCCCAAGCTTGCGTCTACTCTTCGTAAGTTGCTGACCTTTCATAGAAGTCTTGCATGGGAGCCTTGGCCTCCCCCATTATATGCTTCTTAGAAAAACATCCCTGAGTTTGATTTAAGCTCTTTTTTGACTCGTCTAAAAAACTGAAAATATTGCCGAGTGATTTGTCCCTTTCACACTCGTTAATTTGGACTTGAAAGGTCGTGAGTCTTAGTTAATCCCTTTTCAGACTCATCTTCAAAAAGTGAAAATATTTCCGAGTGATTTGTCCCTTTCACACTCGTTAAATTGGACTTGAAAGGTCGTGAGTCTTAGTTAAGCTCTTTTTCCGACTCGTTATAAAAAAGTAAAAAGATCACCAAGTGAACTTGTCCTTTTCACACTCATAAATTGGTTTTGAAAATACGTCTATTTGGCACAATTTTACCCCTTTTTCACACCAAGTAGACTAAAAGACAAAAAAAAGGAAATTTTTTGGCATCAAGTTGTGATTGCATCTCATGCCCTTTCTTGCAGTATTGAGCCTATAGCCAGTTCTCGCTTTGCATTATAAACTGTTTGCCTTAGCAGTTTTTCATGCTCAACCAAGCAGAGCCTTGTTTATATCCTTCGCAATTTGACACCCTATACCTAGGAGGGAACATTCCCCCAAGTGTCCATCTCCCGCATGCACTTCCTTGCATTGAGCATAGGTACGTTCCACTGTTGGAACTAGTTTTTCTTACTTGTGACACTCGTTGCCTCCTCTGTATCATAGCATTCATTTGTCTATGAAAAAATAGAAAAAGATGAGCGGGAAGGGAGTATTATCTTATATTGACAGCAGTCGTGTCGCTTTTGAACATATAACAAAATTATTTGAGTCCATTCATCATCATAATTTTGGGATTAGCATAACCTTCGGAAGTTGAGCTCATTACAGAGTCTTCTCTACTAACTGGTTACTCTTCTAGTCCCTATAGATAATTTAATCGATGCCCCCTACATCTTATGGTTTCATCATCAGGTCTATGCTTCCAGAGTCCTCCACATGTCTCATGCTCTTGTTCAAAGGAATTCTATCAACCTATGTCGACCACTTCTCAGAACTCTTGACTTTGCATGTTGGCCATACCCTCAGTTTGTCTCAGAATCACATGATACCATAGTCCTATCATGCACCCTGGCCCTACTTTCATCATTGGTAGGTAACCTTGAACCCAACAATCAACATTTCATCATTGGTCATTGACTGGGTGGTTTCCCTTATGTTCAAAAGCAAGAAATCTATTCACACATTGGGATTCATGCAGTGTCTTGGATGCCATTAGCCTTATTGGTGGTTTCCTCACCTTTGTCAAAAGTTTTTCATCATTGGCTTCTATTTAGAGGGTCTTTTTCATGTACCGCTTGCACTTGGCACATGAAAAATATGCACATGGTCATTGGTTCATGAACTTGTTCTTCATCCAATTTAAACCAAATCATGGAGCTCCTTCTTTGTACCTTGTGTTGACTGATGAGAGATGCCTTAATTCTCTCCTTTTAGTGGGTCTCTTTCCATCGACATCAACCCATTTATTCTGGAAATGAGGCCTAGAGTCTTATGAGTACCTTGAGGCTTGCATTCATTAGTGGCAGGCTCTCTCACCATCGACAGTTGGGAATACATCAATGTCTCCTAATCGATAGATTTTTTAGGTGTTCGACATGAGCTCCTTTATTCACACTTGTAAGAATGTACTCGGTGCCTTGATACCTAATTTCATTATTGGTGGGTTGTCTCACATTTGTTAACGGTATACCTCAATGAATAGTAATCAAAATATGTCTCATTGTGTTCGACCTCGACTCCTTTATTCACATGATGTAGACTTTCACCTTTGGCGGATTGTGTAGAAGACTTGAAGGCATCACTATTTGGCCACACCTTTCCTGAGCTGTTGCTTCCTTTTCATTGGACCAGTACCTATATGACTTCAGTGATCATGGGAGATCAGGTTGTACTCCATGGTATACAGATATCCTCAGCTTGGGTTTTTGAAACTGGTTCCATTGAGCCTTGTTCATGACTATGACAACTTTTGGCATGTAACCGCATTTGTATTTTCCTATTCCTGGCCACATACACTTGTTTGGTATATTTTCCACATGGATCTACAATGTAATTTTGGCAACCATTTATGCAAAGTCAATATAGAATGTAATGAACAATTGGGTTCATCCAACTGGCTCTTTACCACTCCACTTCTGGGTTATTTATAATGTATTTTGACCATCACAGATTCTCCTCTGACCTCACACATTAGGGGGCATCTGTTAGAGAAATATTTTCCTCACCCTATGCAATCTTGTAGAGAGGGCCTTACTCCATTTCTCTATGCAAACTCACTTTCCCTGATTAATAAAGAGACAAAAATTATGAATTTTTTCCACTTGTACACATCTTGCACCCTATACAACAAGCTTATACACATGTTTCTCTACTGCAGCCCGCATACATCGAGATTTGTGCCAGAAAATCAAAATTAAATGTCAGGTTTCCATGTCACAACAAGAGATCTCTGATCCTTGGCCTTCCACATACTAGAAATGTTTCGACTTGGCCCTTCAATTGCATTTTGAAGGCTATAAAGAATCCAATTCTGAGCTATGGAAAATAAGAGAGAATTCAACTTTGAGAGCAAAGTTACTCTGGAGAAATTATTTACTTCATATTGAGTCTGCATCCCTTTTTCATTTAAGTCTCAACACATTGTTCAACCCCCAATCTCTTCCCTTATTGATGGAGAACCTCTTTGTCTCCCTTATATGAGCTTGCCTTTGGTGGAGGATTAAAGTGGTGGAGGCCCAGTTGGAAGGAAATCGATTTCTTGGTTTCGAACCATGCCGACACAAAAGTTTGTAATGTTTTCACTTATGCTTATCATTTATTAATAGAAATGCTCCTTTCCCATCCAATTGATATCATGAAAATATATGAATTATTATCCATGGGCATGTTTGTTTTGTATATTAATAGATTATGGTGTCTAATGTGCTAACCTTTTATGTTATCACTATATGCTTGCTCTGCTTGTTTTTTGAGAACTTGTTGTAGGTATAAATATTTGGGTTGAAGTGCTCAATGGTGGACATCATCAAACGTTTGGACAAGCTAGGCCTCTTTCTTATCTCTCTTGCACATTAGTTTATATAGCATATGCTAGAATTGAGCCAATTTCTCTAGCCATACCTATATTTTGTGGTTTACCCTAGCCATAGAGAGATTTTCCTCGTAACAAATGTGTTTGCTTGCTGGTCAAGTAACTATTAGGAGTACAAAATTCTAAGAGATTTTTTTTTTGTATTCCTAGCCTAGTTGGCTGAAATGAGTTATATCATGTGGACTAGTGATGATTATGGGATAGTGTTTACATATAACCTATAACATTTACATGCCAATTTTGAGGTTTAGATTCATACTTTCTATGTCTATCTTGGATGGATCATTTTACAAGCATGCCTATAATGGAGCAACATCACAGTGATTCATCCCATAATAGATGGAGTGTATATTGCACGATGCATTGTTTCTTAACAATCACATGCTTCCATTTCTACACCCATTGAAGAGGATAGAGGTGAGTATGGTCAACACTTTTCAACTTCAATATTCTTTTCATTTCTAGAGATATTATGTCTTCCATATTTCACTCTCAAGAATAACATGCACATGCTATCCTTTCACTGAAAACTTGTTATGGAACAATCTCTCTCATTCTTCTTCCTCTGGCATTTTGATAATAATATTTTGGACTTTCTCTATTAGTATGGAGTGTTGCAAGGATGGAATGCACTTAGGTATAACACCAAAAGTTTGTTGCAATGGAGATATGGTTGGACTACTAGTGTTAACAACAAGACATGTTGGAGGTTCCAAATTAGTATCACTATTCTTACATGTATTCATGATCATGGTTTTCTTTCACACTATGCAATTTTTATTTGAATTGGTGGATGTTTGATGATGAACACACCACATTACATAAGTGGGTTTCTTGAAACTAGTATTTTGAGAACCTTATGTCTATTTCTTTTTCTTCCAATGGAACTTGCAAGATTGGAATTAGATGGCCTTTTAAAAAATTGATTGAAGAAATTTTGGGGTACTCCTTTGTTTGGTCCACTACATATCTTGAACTTCCCTTCCAAATTCATTGCAATAAGCATCATCCAATTTGTTGATAATTAGGAATTCCATTTCTTCAATAATGTACTAGTGAAATATGCATTGATTTTGATAACCCTTAAGCTTTTAGGGATTTTATCATTCATCTTAATCAATGTTTGGTGGTACTTTGCAATGGAGTTTAGAATAAACTAGCCTTGCCTTTAATTACAATCTTTGTCATCGTATGTATGCATCATCAAGGTGTCCCATGTGATAGAATTTATCTTTCAAGGTTGTCTTAAATTCTTCCCTCATGGTGATGAACCACTGTGCTTATTCTGTATGATGGGTAAACTATCACCACCATAATATTTCATTTTCAACAAATTTGAGGGTGATAATTGCAATTTTTTTTTCATTTAAAAATTGATTTACAAATAAATATTATTCCAATTATTGCAACAATTTGCATAAAGATTTTGTCTTAATATATCATTTGAATAATGAGATTTCAATATTTACCTTGAATCTCAATGGATTCCTTTCTCCTAATACTGTGTTGTCTCCATGATTGGCATTGAAATGATCATGTAAAGCATCTCATCAATTCTAAAAACTAGTATACATATGTTTTGTATGTCTATGCAAACCTTCTTCCACAAAGCTATGTATGTTTGATACATAGACACTCACTTCCTCTCCCATGGTACTCTTGATTCAACTAGAATGAATGTATTTTGAGGTGGATGATCACATTAACACAATATTTTTAGATGCAAAACATGTCTAGACTGACATACCATTGTCAAATTGGTGCAACATAATGGTAGTGAGTGTTAGTGAAATGTAATGATAGAATGATTTGGTGAAAACGTTTGGGCATGAAATGTAGGCTAAAACAAGTCTAACTTTGATGTCAATTGATATAATTCCCTATGAAAATCATGGGACAAACTATTGAATACCTAACAACCAATAGTGGTTTGAAAAAATGTAAGAATAATTACACATAAAGAAATAATTAATAAAATAGGAATAATATCTATTTATAAATTGCAATGTAAAGGATTACAATCAAATCCAAATCAAGGAAGAATCTCCTCAACATGAATTTTAAAAACACAAAAATACTAAATTGTCAAACCCCCCTCTAAGTATTAAGTATTGTGGGTGATGCTTGGGGACATGAACCGCTACATAGGTGCTACATATCAACTCTTTATTCAACATAAGGTAGACATGCTTGAGTTGGATTTTTGGACCACCTGGAAATGTCACTAAAGGTGACAATAGATTTATTCTATGACACAACATCTTGTTTAGTCATTCTTTGAAACAATTTTTGGGCAATATTAATGTTCCCATAGTTGGCATACATATCTACAAGGACAATTCCCATAATATCTACATGAAACTATTATTATTGTTAATCATATTTCCGAATCAAGAGATTGTTCTAGCCTTCTATGAATGTTTGTTAACTATTTCTCTCATTCGATGGAGTGAAGGTACAACCAAGCAAGTATTTTTCATATCTATCCTCCTCGAGTGAGGGAAGTTCAGGAAGACTAGAGGAAAGTGACACATCTAGTATGCCTAAAAGAGGGATATCAACTAGATGTCAAAAGATTAGAAGAAAATTTCATAAATGAATGTATTTTTGTTTCTCGTTGAAGGGGGGTCATGTTCTTATGATGATGAGACCATAGGAGACATTGAGTTTCCCTTTAGTTACAAACATCTAGTAAAACAATGGATACCCAAGGATCTTCCTCATCTAAACACATATTTTATTGTGAATGAGAGGATATTTCGGATTGCACCACTGTCATTACACGGTTTGGGGTTGTTTTGCATGGATGGCATAAAGGTGGGTTACAACAAATGTAATAAATTGATGGAGTATGTCGTAACCTTCTACAATTATAGATATTGGATGTGGTTGGTCAAATATACATGTAGTATGCGTAGATACATAGTGTCTGCAAATTATTTACAACTAAAAGACAATAATCAAAATAAAGGAGCGAGTATGTAAATTGATGGAAGGCCAAAAGCATCAGAGAATATTGTAGGGTTTATAAATAGTAAAAAGCCTAGGTCTACAAATAAACAACCCAATTACATATTTAAGGGGTGTGAAGGAAACCATGTTTTCGTGTGTGCCATAAAATCAAGAGCTGCAGGGGAAGAGTTGTTGATCAATTACAATTTGAATCAAATAGATACAAACGTTGTTACTATGGGAGTGGTACATATAACATTTCACCAAACCCATAATTAATGAATCCAATATATTACGTTTTTTTTAATGTTTCATTTCGATATAAGCAATATAAGAAATTTGTTTAATTAAATATAAGCAATATTATTTTTAATTATGTTTTTTCGAGAGTCTATTGGTTTGATTTCGATATTAATGTTTTTAATATTTTTTTTGTAGGCTGCTAATCGAGGCAAGTCCCCAATGGATCAAATGACACCATCATCGGGGTAGAAGTTATACCCCATTGTAAATTGTATAAATTAAACATAAGTAATATGTTTTTTAATTATTTTTTTTAGAGAGTCTATTGGTTTCATTTCAATATCAATATTTTCAATATTTTTGTTGCAGGCTACTGATAAGGGAAAGTCCCCAATGGATCATAGGACACAATACTCGGGGAAACATGTATAACCCACATTAATTGTACAAATTAAATATGTTGTGTTATTATATTTTTTTGGTGAGTCTATTGGTTTCATTTCAATATTAATGTTTTCTATATTTTTGTCGCATGCTACATATCTATCAAAAAAGCAATCCATAGATATTGATGTGGATGAGCTGATGTGTGATGTTGACATCAAATCATCACTAAACCCCATTCATATGGAAAAGAAGTCCTTAAAACAATAAATGTGGAAATCCTTCGTCTGTTATTCATTCAGCCACAAATGGATATGATTAGAGCAAATATTAATCGTTTGATGATGATAACTTAGTCCTTGAATGTTAGCCGAAGGATATTTAATTAGAATATAAATTCATTTATGGTTTTATATTTTCTACTCATATATGTCATGAACTAAAATATGGTTTGTTTTTAAAGGTGTATTTGCGTCCACATACTCTTGGTGAGGGGCATGCTAGTACTATTGATGCTACTGATGAGTCATCACATCATGAGCATATAACCCCACGTGCATCTGATCATGTGCCATTATTTTCGACTAAAAAGTCGGAAACACATAGCAAGACACCCCAGAGGAAAGATGTGGGTGCACACTCTACTGGTCAACACACGCCAAATCATGCAAAACATGGTTAGGGGGTCGATGCAGTAGAGATTAGTATTGATTTTTATCAAGCAACATTTCCTGGATCTTCCTGTGTCACTAGCACGAGAACAATAGAGACCACATTTTTGGTGGACAAAAATCTCATTCCCATAAAGATAGAGAAGATCCCAGGTATTTAAAAAATGTTTTAACTATTATATACAATCTTATTGAAATTTACTTATAGATCATTCTTTTTAAACTAATGATCACATGATCGTTTTGCTGGAAATGATGTTTTTTATAAACATCTAAATGATTGGTCATTGGATATGTTTTGGCCCACCATCTGTATAGGGTGGGATAAAAAAGTAAAAATTTAAAAGATGATCTCACTAATAACTTGATTGGGTTGTTCGGTGGTGAGACCTTCAATTGAGTGGAGGTCCTCAAGAAAGTCAACCAAGATATAAAGATTGTGAGGGACCAATATAAGCTTAATCTAGAAACAAAACCTAGGTATGAGAACCCTCCAATGATTCCAGTAAGGGAGTGGAAATCCCTTTTGGATGATGGAAGGGAGAGGGATTTAAGAAAATAGGGAAAGCTACCACCGGGCATAGGAAGGTATGCAATACTTTGAACAATGAAATTATATGTTTATTACTCTTTATTTTTACATGAAATTTGCAACATCTAACATATTTCAAACTTTTCATAGGCTACTAGACACATCAAAGGCCACAAAGGCCACACAAGAAAAACATGACCATCACAAGCTTGGGCCTGGCGGTTATTCCAATCTGGTGGCATGAATTGTAAGTATTAATAACTCAAATATTGTATCCAAATACTAAATTGCATATATATTTTTTTTTATTTCAACATAAAAACTAAATTGATTATCTTATGAAAAATTGCAGGCCGATTGGTTCAACGAAGTTCCCATAGAAGAAGACTTGACGCTTAGCTTCCATCACAGATTTGAAACTGTTGTTTAAGGCTGAAAATATTGGGCATTGTGAAAACAAAGTCTTCCAGTGATCCATCCTGTTCAGAGGTAAATTAAATCAACAAAGTTTATTTAATATTGATTACTTGTACAATCTATTCATTATTAATTTTGGCAATAAAATATTGAGTTTGTTTTTTTAAGAAGGCAAGTGACAATAAACATAATTCTGAGGATGGAGAACAACCCAATGAAGGTCATGCTGTGCATCCTGACAATGGATGTATTCATGTGCTACAAAAAAAATAGTATGGATTACAGTTTGAAATTTTTAATTGCAAATAATGTATTAATTGTAATATTTGATGTTTCAACTCTAGATCATGCAGAGGGTCATCCTATACAAGATGAGATATCTAGAAAGGAAGATGAAGTACATGATGTGGCCCCGTCAGGTAAATAACAACACTCTAATGTTGTTTTTATTAATGAAATACTTTTAGTGATAATAACAAAACATATATTTTTAACATTTCTTCATTATTGCAGTAGATCTTGGCACCTTACAACAACATCCATGCCATGAGTACACGACCCGACAAACAATAACACAAACAACAAAGGCGACCAAAATAACTAATAAAGAAGTTTTATAATATGATTAATCGATTTCTGAAATTGTGAAAAGAAAAAAACCAGAAAACAAGTGATTGTAATAACATTATGACATATTAGTTTTGATAATATAAACTAATGTCATATTTTTTTCCTATGAATGAATGAATGTTATAAGTGTTATCACCTATTATGTTCTTCAAAGTTTCACCTCTCATATCTTGTTTTCTCCATTTAAAAGTTTTCTTATATAAGCTATAAATTCTCAACATTAGGTTGTTAAGGGTTTGAAATCGTTATCATGGGTCAAAATAGTGTTATATTGAGAAAAATGAGGAATACTTAGTCTTGTAAAAGGGAAAAGGAAGAATTTTGCACATGTTTGTAGGAATTTCCTATGACTTCATTTAAAGTTTTAACTATTTCTATCAGAATCACAAGTCATGTAATCAGTTATGTAGATCATGATTACCAAAGTTAGATAACGACTCTCAAGTCCTTTCCATCCAAAATATGCCAAAGGAAATTCTATGTAGGGTGCTACATGAACTTCCACTTGTCCCTATGTTTCATCATCACGCATATTGCTGGAAGAGTTTGAAGACGTGGATCATCCTACCTGGAAGAATGGAAGACTCAAGGTAATATTAAGTACCCAACCCGTATCACAACACGCAAAGGCAGAGGTTCTTACACCTATTCATACCTGTTACACAAAATGTCATGCAAATGGGGTTTAAAAAAAATAGTTATTTTTAACCTGGCGTGTTATTTGTTTCTATAAGGTTCAAGTTGTAATTGGTCAATCTAAATTTACTCTTTATATCTAGAAAATCCTGTATCTATATCCACATAGCAGAAATATCCCACTCCAACAAGGAATCTATTCTTTTGGCTGTGACATCAGAATGGGTAAAAGTGGACACGTGAACAGAAAGGAGCCTGAAGTAATCGAGATCATGGAGGCATACGAAGAAAATAGACATATATTTGACTAGGGTAGATAGTATATGTTTTTCAACAAACTCGACGATTATCACTATGGTGTAGCTCATGAATGTTTTGAAGGATTTGATGGACAGAGCATTTGGATTGCTAATTTGATTATGCAGGTCACAGAGGAATCAATAGCATCAGCCTGCAATCTCCTTGTTGATGGTGAGAAGTGGTTCAAGAACAAATTAATCATAGGTTGGGATATCAATCAATTCTTGAAACCAAAACACAAAGATCCAAATTGGGCCAAGGGTATTTCTAGGGACTGGATAGTTGATGAATGGATGGAGGCTTCGTTGATACTCAAACAATGCATCACATGTGAAGGACGTTATTCCACTGTATTCTTGTTTCATCTATGATTCCTCCTTTTGTCAGAAATAAAAAGGATGAGCCTGCCATATTATTTCTTGAGGGACTTGAATAAAATGCCCATGAAGATTCAAGAAAATCCCAAGACTCCCCTACATGGTATCTATCATCAAGGGTTAATAAAGGTACTTGTTAAAGCATAGATGGATGAATGACATAGGACATGGGATCAATTCTTGATTCAGTTAGGGTTTAAAATTAAAGTTCATACTCCTTCCCAAAAGCTGATTGATAAAGTTGCTGAACCAACACAAGGAGAATCATCAAGCACAATTCCACTTATTGTTTCAAGGAAGAATAAAAGGAATATTAGTATGAAGACTTCATATGAAAGAGTTGAGAATACTCCAACCAATTTTCAAACAGGTTAAGGATATTATCATGCGCTAGGTGGAGGTAGGCATCCTTTCTCTCATGCACATAAAATTTATATCAAAAAGAGTAGAAGGTTAGCAGAACCTATGATCTTGAATGAAATTGAAGAACTTGAAACAACAGAGGTTCCAGAAAACTCTGTACAATATTAAGAAACCATTCCTAAGACAGTTCCTCCTAGTTCTGGTTCTTCTGATGATGATGTGGATATATATAAAATTTTGGTAAGGAAAAGGAGTACTAGACCACAAAAAAAATTCAGATTGAAATCCAAAGCCATGTATAATCCTACAATTAAATATAAGGTCATAGTAATCGATGGAGAGCCTACAAACCCTAATGAAAATTAATCAACAAGAAAGAAGGTTTATAAAACTAGAGTTGAGAAGAAGAAACTAAAGAAAGAGGATCTAACAACAAACAAAAAGGATCCTACAGGAAAAGACAAAATTTCCACAAGAAAATAGAGAAAACAGAGTAAACAAAGCATAAAGGGCCTAAAACCTTTGATCAGATCTAAAGATGGTAAGACAAGGAGAATGAAAACTCATTCTGAAATAAATCAAGAAAGAGGTAACAATTTGGATCTATTAGCTGAGACAACTAAATCTGTTTTTCAGGGAGAAGTGTCAATTCGAGAGTCCAAGTGTTTATGAAAAAACCTAATTTTTGACATATTGTGATGGATGATTGATAAAAGAATTTTTATTTTCATGAGATCGAATTTGTATCTTCCTTTGAGTAATGATTGACTGTAAGATGGGAAAGAAAAAACATGAAGGATAAAAAGATTTGGTTTTAAAAGAGCACTACAGGAAGTTCCAATAACACTTGTTAGATAGATAGATATAATGTTCTTAGGTGATGGTAGAACTATATAAAGGGCTTCAAGCAATGTAATGGGATATGAAGAGAAGTATTGTATTTGGTGCGGTATCTCAATAGGAGGATTCCCCCTCGAAGAGGCAAGTGAACATGAGAGGATCCCTTCCATAATAGGATCCATTGTATGGTGCTGCCCTACCTCAAGGGTTTTCTTAAAATAAAAGTGTGGTTTCTTCTATATTTCTTTGCGGATCTATTGTGTATCCTGTATTTGTGGTTATTATATTTGTATACCAACTCAGGTACTTAACAATTGGTATCATATCACTTTTCTTAGGCAAGAAGAGAAACATTTTTGGTTATTTTTGCAGAATTTGTTTTTTAGAAAAAAGGGGGTGTCACACTTCAAGCTTAGATATGAGAATTTATAATTATAATTTTCAGAAATTAATTGTATATTTTGATTTCTATAGGAAAATTACCCAATTTCAAAAAACAAATCAGCCAAAATGGAGTCCAGGAAGTCAAGATATAGACATTTTAAAATCTGCAATTTTTCAGAGTTTTTTCACGGACGACGACACGCTTTTTTGATTTCTGTAGTACTTGGAGGATGAATTTGTTAAAAAAAATTACAGATCTAAGTTCCTCTTTCCAAAATAGTTGATTTCAAAAACAAAATCACCCAAATCGTATCTCCAAAAATGAATATATCGTTGATTTAAAATTAGTCATTTTGGGGGGTTTTTTGTGACGACAACAAGATTGTAAAGTTCATCACTTTGCACAAGGTCTTTAGATTGCTATCAGATAAATTTCATTATATATATTGTTTTAATATTTTTCTTTTAGTACATTATATGTGGTATTTCCAATGGATATGCACTCTCATCTTAGGGAAATTTTATGACAGATTGAAGCCCTCAAAGATGATATGCATGACCACCTGCAAGGCATCAAGGCTAGTCTACATGATCACATAAAAAATTATCACAATAGTCAGCGGTCATTGACTCTCCTACAAGAGGGATATCTTATGGAAAAAAATCAGGGATGAATATAATCAAGAAGTATATTCTTGGTATGATTTTGAGGCCGATTGTGATGCTTGATATATGAATAGTTCTCATTTTTGGGATGACAACCACTTTCATATTTTATTTGATGAATCTTCTCCACATTTTGTAGAGAACATCAATGTGACAAATCAGGATCTAGTTAGGATTACTCGTGTCCATCCTACATATTCTACAATGGTATTATTCCTTCCATATTCAACTATGACCCTTTCCCATTATGTAGATGGATCTTCTTAATTAGATCCACATGACATGTGTCAATATTTGGAGAATTATTGTCATTTGGGTATTGGGCTTCGATACGCTCTGCATGGAGTTCACATGAGCATTTGGACTGGGACCCTAGTTTACAATGGTGGTTGGACTACTTCAACATGGTGGCTTTCATTTCCACATGGGACCTTGGTTCTCTAGTCTACTTCAACACTATGGTCCACACTTATCCATGGGACCCTGGTATATGGTTGTCCACCCTCAAAACAAGCGTTGATGATAATGCTGTCATAAGGGGGATGGAATATTTGGTAGCTAGACATGTAGTGGAGTCCATTAAATTTAAGGTGGACTAGGTCCACTATATTATTAAATAAGGCCCAATATGGTAGTTAGATATAATAAATGGGTAGTTAGATATAATAAATGTAAGAGGACCTCTTAGAATGTTCTACTTCTAGAAGATTCCTCCCCTAGAATGTTATTAGGTGATGGTAGAACTATATAAATGGGTTTAAGAAATGTAATGGGATATGACGAGAAGTATTTTTTTTGGAGTGGTAGCTCAATAAGAGGATGCACCCTCAAAGAGGGAAGTGAACAAGAGAGGATCCCTTCCATAATAGGATCCATTGTATGGTGTTTCCCCACCTCAAGGATTTTCTTATAATAAAAGTGTGGTTTATTCTATATTGTTTCGTGGATCTATTTTGTATTCAATATTTGTGGTGATTATATTTGTAGATATACTCAGGTACTTAACAACACTCTTCACATGAAAAAAAGTGGTGCTATAGGAACACCCGTAGTAGCCGATTTTGTAGAAAAAGGAATAAAGTCACATTTTTTGTGATGGGAATGGTAAATGACGAGGGTAATATTTTGTGGAATGTGAAGAGAGGATATAAGATCCCTTTAAAATTGAAGTTACAACCTCTTTTTGGTGGATGACAATACATATCAGTTAACTATTATTGTCAAGTGTTACAAACAGGTGAATGACAAAAGATCGGGTGGATTTTGTGAACGATGCAATGTACCAGCTAGGTGTAATCGATTCAACAAAAGATATATCTTTATGCAAAGTTGTTTCCTAGATTATAGGATCTAATTTGTAACCACTTTCTATTTCTATGTATCACTAGATATAGGTAAAAGTTTCCCTCAGGATCTATAGGAGTTAGTTTGAGATATCCCTAGATATCAGATTGGTCATAAATGTTTGGAACTGATGTAAAAATCTATATATTTGATGAAGTAGAAGAAGAGGAGGTTGAATCCTTGTTTTTGGCTTGATATTTCATATCTAAAGATTGTTTTGATATATCTTGCCTATGTAAAGACTTCAAATGCTTATGAAATTAATGCTTAGTTTGTATTCTTTCTATGTTTATCATCTTCATTTTTCTTCTGAAACACTTTGATGATGTTATATGAGCTTGTGACAAATGATTATGTGACGAGAAGGGTGCTTTAAGGGATTTTTAGTAATCTTTTCCACAATGGTGTTTCTTCTCTTTAAATCTTATTTGTAATCATTTCTAGATAAAGATTTATTATTCTACTGTATAAGGACATTAAGAACAACATTTGTTATTAGTGGATTTATCAGTTTTGTTTTTCCCTTTCTCTTAATCACTTCACCTAAAATATTAAGTCTCTATACATTAGTTTTATTTACCTGACTTGTTGCACCTAGCTAAGTGATCTTAACATATCAAATCATTATTTCCTTTCAAATAAATCAAGGATTTATCCATATTGAAACCTCTATTGAACATTTTGAAACAAGGTGTGCTAGGATTAACTCAATAGCAGTCTTGAGTTGACGTCTAGCACTAACATCTTTTGGAGCCATTGTCGGGGACAAAATTATGAGATTTTACTTGGGTAGAATGCCAAGAGTTTATAGATTTAGTTGTAGATGGTGAAACTATAACTGGGCACAAGTTGTCTGCAATATATTTTCACCTGGTGACTCCACATAAGACACTCTATGTCCAAAGAAAAAGGGGACTAGAGCCCATTCAGAATCTCCAGATGTGCCTGTTGTTTCAAACCCTGAGAAAATCCTAAAATAGTCTAAAGCTCTTAAAAAATCAGTGTCTGAGAAAATATTTATTTTACCTCCTTCTAAAGAATCCACCTTGGGAAAAGATGAATTTGTTGAGCCAGAATCATTGTACACACCCTATCCTAAGGAAAGGTATAAGTCCCAAGTAATCCTTGACCCTGTTGAAGGAGTATTATACGTTCCATCAAAAAGTATCCCAGTACTTGAAAAGGTTTACAAGAAATAAGATCCCAATTTTATAATTTTTCCTTCATCATACAATCCTTCAGGTGAATAAATTCATGAAAAGAAACCCAATCTTAGTTTCCAAGTTAATATACTTGTTGTTGAAAAACATGCTGAATAAATGTTCCAATGTTCTCCAAAAATTCAATTAGTAAATATCTCTAAGCCCTCGTCACCATTTTCACCACATATAAATCAACCTTTAGGTGGTCAAATAATGGAAATGCTGACCAAAATTTGGTCATCTATATTTTCATGCATTTGGATTCATAAAAGACTTGATATCAAAAGAAGACTTTTTTTGAACTTTTATAAGTTCATTCTACAACCCTCAGTCTCAGGTTCTCCATACATTTTTTGGATCAAAAATATGTTTCTGTATGCCTAAGTTACTCAAAATCTTGTCCAGAGGTCCGATTTTGAAGAATCTTTCTAAATATCATGTTCTCCTCTCCTCTCCTATATTACAATTCTACCATACTTAGAATTTTCACTCAACATCATTGCATCTCTCTTTCCATACTTAGTCATATTTTAGTGTTCGTGGGTTCGAGCTTTCATCTTCCATTTTCCATGACCTTCACTTTTCACCACAAGTTCTATGATCTACATCTCGACCATCAGCCTTGTCATGGGTGCTGAGCTCCAAAGTATTTCATTCCTCTTACACACGAGTCTGACCAATAGTTATTCAACACTTAGTCTACTTTTCTATTGCGGACTCACAAACTCCCTCACTTCCTTACTCACCTCACTCCCCAAATTTCCAACCCGTCCCCGCAACCTACAAACTACCAGTTAACTTCCGCTACGTACAATTTTCCCTTCACTTAGCCTTCCTCTTGATCTCCCATACTTAACCATTATTCCAAAGTTTTCCCCATTTAAACCAAGAACCAATAAGAACATTCCACATGGAACCATGGAATTGTGACACATGACAAATCATGGAGGGAGACACGTGGAAAATTATTATTAGAGACATATGGAAGTATATGAATGGATGATTCATCAATGACTGGGCATGATGTGGACAACGATGGGATTCCAAAAACTTATTATTTTATTCAACAATTTTCCAAGGGTCGAATCTTCCAAGCTCCATAGTTTCTTCTCTTCTCGTGTTTCTTGCTAAGTTATCAAACACTTAGTATTAAATATCATGAATAATATAATATCCCAATGCCCGTGGGATAGACGTTTAAACCAAAATGTCGAATTTTATGAAGGGAAGCACGAAAATCAATCCAAGGGCTGAGATTTGCCCATCAATTTTGATCAATGTTAGCCGAGTGTTGATCTTGCAGAGGCCATAACTTGAGCTCCGTGTGTCAGAATCACGCAAAATTTATATAGTTGGAAATATATTTTTATGTAGAATATGTTGGTATAGGTTTCAAATGTTGAAATTTAATACATTATTATCATAAATTAAAATATCAGTCAGTTGCATTTTTAATGGGCCCGCATGACAACTCAACTTCATGAGCTCATATCTTGAGATCCAGGAGGCGGATTTGGGAAAATTTTATCAATCAAAATATGAGATGATGAAGAGAACATCATAAGTGGTTTTCATGGATAAAAATTTGGATTTCACTTCCATAAAATTAAATTACAGTCGTCCTCTTTTGATGGAAAATTAATCAAATTAAAAAAAATAAAAGTTTAATTAAAAAATTTTATTAAAAAAGGAGAGGGACCCACTTTCAATATACTTGTATTAATGATTTGAATTAATTAATAAGGAATTAATGAGACATTTATTAAATAAAATTTTTCAATAAGAAACTTGTACGGGAATTTCTAGAAGGGAGAAACCCTAACTACTCAAATAGTTAGAAAATATCTTCTTAAAAAGGGAAGATAGGCTTCATCAAAGGGTCCAAGAATCAATATTGTTAGAGGGGTAAGGCAGAATATCAGAGGAAGAATAAGACACAACCATGGATAAAAAATCAAGCTTATGATCAAAAGAAATAAATATCCATCTTCTCCATTTTTTTTTATATATATTCTTCTACACTGCCTCTCATAGCTTTGTGCTTGAATCTCAAAGTTGGGCACGAGGTTGAGTTGTTGAGTGTTCTTATTATATTATTCTAAGATATTGTATGATATGATCATGGAGTATTTGCAGCCACATATATGGCTGTCAAATATTTTGTAACGAAGAACATATTTCATGAATAAAACTCCACAAATAATTGCTTTGGGGTTGATCTTTATTGTACTTTGTAACCCATAGTTCTTAATATAAAGTATTTGAGGTTGACCTATCAAATTATCTTTTGATATTGATTGCAGTACTCTGTTAAACTTCTTTGAGATGATCAAATAATTATCTCCTTTAAAGAATATATGGATGTATTTATATATTATTAAGAATATTCTGTGTGATGCTGATCACAATTTGATTATGATGTTGAAGCCCTCCTTCAATATTTTCTAGTTAAAATACTTTTGTTGCACATAAAGATCATATTGGGTTATTTAAGAACCATTTTCATATAAATCCAAGCACTAACTATTTGGGGTTTTCTTCCTAGCACCACCCCCCCCCAATCCAATATATTCAAAGATATATAAGAGGAGAACCACCTCTCTAAAAATGAAGGGGGACTATTGTCCTCATGAGGTTGTCGTTTTTGTTGGGTGTGTGTTATATTCTTTGCATGTGTGTGTGTGTGGGTGCGTCAGATACGACAACTGCATCTGACTATCCCTTCACCTAGAGCTCTGCCGTGTGCGCCGGGTGCTTTCCTAGGGGGTCCCAGGGGGGGGCAGGTATGCCTCCCCCTGGTCCTGCCCCCCCTGCCCCCCCTTGGTTACGCGCAACGTTCGGGGCAACACCCTGATTTTTTTTTTTTTGGGCGGTTTTTGCTATTTTTAGCTGATTTGTAAATTAATCCCGGATTAAGGGATTAGGGTTTTGGTATCTACAGAATACCTAAAAACATTGTAT
>ML783316.1:570551-598333 GCA_009831015.1 Picea engelmannii | reverse complement strand
GGAACCATAAATATCCATGGCTCAAAGTTTCGAGAAGAATATTCAAGAAAATTGTTGCTTATTTTAAGCATGGCTCACCTTTTTTGCGATTTCAAAAAGAAACGAGAAGCACCAAATATTTGAGAGAATGAACTCCCTGGAAACTCCATTGAAAAAATTAAAAATGAAGGGTTTCATTCATGTCATAACGCTTCTTTATATTCTTCATCAAGACCATAAATGTCTTTGCAAGGCTCAACAAAAGAGAGAAATACTAAACAGAGGCGGTTTCATAATACCC
The DNA here is from genome assembly GCA_009831015.1 of Picea engelmannii. Lineage (NCBI taxonomy): Eukaryota > Viridiplantae > Streptophyta > Pinopsida > Pinales > Pinaceae > Picea > Picea engelmannii. The sequence continues at coordinate 598,053 of ML783316.1, read as the reverse complement.
CTCTAAATCTACCAAAATAGACTTTCGAATGCCCAATATTCCTATTGAATTTTTTTCTACATTCTTTGGGGATGATTTAGAATATGAAGAACAACACTTGATTAATTTTAAAGGTACATGCTATGATTTCAACCTCAATGAAGACACTGTTACATGTAGATTATTCCTACAAACTCTATGAGAGGATGCTCTTGAATGGTATAGTTCATTAATGCCTTACTCTATTACTAGTTGGGATGTGTTAGAAGATTCATTTGCATAAAATTTCATCCCAAAAGTGCATTCGTATGTTTTTGTTGATGTTTTAAATGTTGTTGCCCACCCATCCTCTCCCATGTGGAAGCAAGATAATGAAATGACCAATTTTGAAGAAGAATATAATCAAAGAGTGGATTAAATTTTTAAAGTCAAGTCATGTTGCTGAAGATGAAGATGAAAATTCCAAATTACAAGAAGAAAATTTCAGCCTCCTATATACCCCATATGAAGATATTTCAAGAAGAAATTTTGAGAATGAAATTGAGGAGCCTCCACCATATACAAAAGAAGATTTCATCCTTGTGATTAATGATGAAACCTCACAAGAGAACTTGGAACAAGAAGAATTGATGGAAGAAACGAATCTTGAAAAGAATGATGAACAATATCACCTTTACAAGAAAACAAAATATTTTCAAGAGATTTTTGATGAATCAAGAACCATGGAAGTGGTTGTAAATATAGAAAAGGATGAATGCATTCTTATGTCAAAAAATCCTCATCCAAGAATTGATTTTATTGAATTATGGTTCTAGAGCATTGTTGGCCAAACAATGCAATCAAATCTTCACGATACTTGGTATAATTTTCCCAGTACATATTTAGTGTACACCTGACTCCTTGGTGTTACACCTCAAAATTACTCACTTCAATAGTGTCGCAAGTGTCATCATTACCAATGTTGTAAGTGTCTCATCGTGTTCGCAAGTGTCGCATCTTGACCACAACTGTTGCAAGTGTCACAAACATCATATTTCCATATTTCCTATCTTGTGCCTCTAACAACATCATAAAGACACTTAAGACACATCAAAGACTAGTTTTGAAGAAGAAAGATCACTTGGTTGGGAGTACAAACCTTTTGCCACTAAAAGGACCACTAAAAAATGGATTTTGGAGAGGAGCGCTCCCCTACCCACTGTCAGGGAGTACTGGCGATCCCTGGGCCTCTTTGGGGGAGTGTTTGAGTGCCCTGTGCACCCTTTTGGGGGAGCGCTACACGTTTTGGAGCAAGTTTTGAGTTTGTTGAGACAAATCAGGGAAGAATCTCTCAATTTTTGAAGGTGGTTGGATTTGAATAGATGGTCAAGCCATGATCTTAAGGAAGATCCTCAACTAAAGGAGAGGAATCCTCAACTTATCCCAAAGATCTCTCAAGTGGTTGAACCTCTCCAAGGTTATATAAGGAGGCCTTCTCGTGGTGAAAGGGATAGGAAAGACTAGAGATTGATACCAAAATTGTGATCCTATAAGTGGTATTGACATGGAAAATATTGGAGATGTGGAACTTATGATATCATGAGTGAGATCTCATCAAATCAATCAATGTAGTTTACTTGAGAAAAGGGGTTGTACAAGGAGAATTGGAAGAAGTTGTTGCACCTTAATGCAAAGGATTGTAAGTACTTTTACTTGTTCTCATTAATAATCAATGCTTGGCCTGTTTCTTTCAAACTTATGCTTGTTCCATATGAGTTTGTCTATAGTAAATGGATCTATATTTGAGCTAACATTAGTAGAGTAGGAAGTTCATTGTATCTTTGTTTGTCCTACAAGACCTATCGGGGAGCTCAGGATCAAAGCTCAACCACAACTTTGCAAGGACAAACATTGCTAATAAGGTACATATCTTTCTCCTTATCTTTCATTTATTAGTTTGATTAGATATAAAAGGAAGTCAGTATCCATGTTAAGAACTTTTCTATATTAGCCTTAGGAGTCTAGAGACCAAGAGGGAATCCACTTGTCCGCAGGGAGATTCACCTACAACAAAAATTGGCGACCATACTGGGGAGGAGCTCTGATTTTTGTTTCCATTCCCAAATATTGTTTTGGCCCTTTTCCCACTGATTTGAACCTCTCCATACTGTCTTTTATTCTTGGATTCATTTGATTTCCTCTTTATTTCATCATGATCACCTTGATTGACTGAATTTCCTTGATTTTTTGAGTTTCTAGGCATTTTTCTAAGCTTTTGTAGTAGAGCGCTCCCCTACCCTTGCTATCAGAGTGCCAACACTACTTGGTGGTCTTACACAAAGAATTGGAACGCTCTGGTGCCCCTTACACCAGAGCACTACCCCATTTTCAGTGGAAAAACCTCTAGATTTTCAGTTTCTGAGTTCAATTTTTCCCTTTTGTATTTGTTCAGGGTCTCATACTCTCATTCCATATTGGTATTGGCCTTCAATACTTTGTTTTCTAAGGATTGATCTCTTCTTGTTTGAGAATTTTACATTTTCTTTCCTTGCCTTGAAGTCTCTCTTTGTCTTTGCTGACCTAGAGTTAACTTGTTGTTTTCCTCTCCTTTATCTGACTAAGTGAAAGCTTTTGTGAGGAGATCCAAAGGTCTATGAACCTTTCCATTCGATCTTTGAGGTCGGTTTTCCATCATTTTTCTTTTGTTTGAGGTTTTTTGGTTCTTGTTTGCAATTTGATTATCTTTGTCCTTCTTGTTTATTTCACGATGAGAGTGTATTTTTGTTTTGTGTGAGGTTTGCTTCTGATTTTTTAATCTCGAAGTTTGATTGACATTTAGAAGTATTACATCTGATTATCATTCAAATATAAGAAAAATGACATATTTTAGTGATTGGTTTGGATATTAGAAGGCATTTCTGAAATTTTTAGCATTGCATTGGATTTGATTGAGAAACAATTGATTGAGGACATTGCATCTTAGTGTTTGATAGTGAAAACAAATCTTTCTCTCTTTCCCTTAAATAGCCATTCATTGAAAGACAAGACTTCTTATCATCTTCTTGTTCATTTTTTGGGAATTGAGTCATCATACCACCAGTTTCATTGTCATACACCCTTTGAGTAAAGAACACCTGCAAAATGAACGCTAATTAAAAATTATCTAGAACACTTTTGTTTTTAGGATCTTCCACCAACATTAGACTAGGATTAGCACTTTGGATTAGGCTGTGAGTACAACTCTCCAATTTTTTCAAAACAAACATTAGCATCTTGAGATAGGGAGAGTCAAATACAATTGTCGTATAGGCTTTCTGGGATCCCCCTCTCACACATGGGTTACGCACGAGGTCGCATTCGGGTGAATTATAGAGATTATCCCTCCGTGGTTTAACTGTTTGTAGTGGTCGGATTGTATATTGGGGGTCACTTGAGGGTATACCCATGATTATGTGTGAGATCCTATCGAGTTGATTTCGGACTTGTTATCCTTCCCATACGTTCGGATCAGACTATCGACTGTACCCACCTAGGGGCTGACTATGAGTTGGTGTCCTTAGTTTCCATAATCTTTAGGTACTTACACGAGGTGACAGTGAAGGGAAGTCTCACTATACCTTGGATAGAAATTGGTCAAACTCACTCAGGCTCCTTGGAGGATAAGTCCACAATTACTACGTGGAAGCTTGCACCAAGGTGAAAGTCCATTAAGAAGGTCACCATTGTAACTGTTCCACCATATCCTAGCCCCTTCTTGACTTGATCATGTGATGTTGGATTTCATCACCAACTAGTATGATCACCGAGAGAAGTCTTGTTTGCTTGGTTTTGATTCCTATATTTTATTAGCATATGCTATTTCTTTTTGTTAGTTGGCCCTAGATTTTTAGCGTGTACTGTTATTCTTGAAAATTGAGATTGTAGATGATAAAGGTCTTCATTGATCACATAGGATGCAAGGGCTGCCTCTGAAAGGCTACCAACCCTTACCTCCTAACCCTCTAGAAGACAACTACCATGGAGAGGTAGAAAATCAATATGACACTGGGAGTGTTGTTACTCCTCTGTTATACAATTCAGAAGGTTCTTTGATTACGGTTGAGAATCCCACCCCTTACACTACATCTGTGTCAACAATTCCTCTCAAGCCACTTTTTCTTCGTTTAGACTCCCTTGGGAACATCATAGACGAAGAGGTCCCACAGTTACTTGTGAGAGATTTTACCGAAACATATATGGGATCCACATAAACAACCATTGGTGATGAGTATAGGAATCATGTTAATCCTACCACTGTAGTAGATACAAATACCACACCTGCTCATTCTGTATGGAGGACTTCATCAGGACGCAATCTCTATGAGAATTTCAAATCCTTTCGACAACTCTTTAATCCTCATGACCCTCCTATTGAAACTGGGCCATCTCATCAAAATATGAATCACTCCATCGATCAGGTCATTAACCCTAATGTTGCATCAACACAAGTCTATCCTAATGATGGACTTATCACCTCTACTCATTCCCAAGGAACTTCGATCCCTACCCCCACTTTTACGAACTTTCACTCCACAGCTCCACATGTTCCGCATGATCTTGTTGGAACATCTTTTCACCCGCGAATGCAGACCCTTGCCAACTAAATACAACCAACTAGAGTGAAACCACCATCTAGCAGACCTATCCCTCCTAGAAGACCATCATCCTATGGCAGGCCTACCCCTCCCAGGGGACACCCCCCTTTTCACGTTCTTCCCAGAGGGAAACCTCCCTTTGTTAGTCATACCCCTGTTGTTAATACATCGCTGGTAGGGGGGAAACCTTCGTCTACTGGAAACCCTTCACAATCTTGGGGAGTATATTCCAAAGGCACATTTACCCAACCCCATGTTGGAGGGCACTCATATCATAATCCATAAGGAGGAGTATCAAATCCTATTCCTTCCAGACCATCTTATGGACAATCTTATCTGGGCAACATCCCAAACACCACCTAGAGTCCTCAAGGACATCAACCTTATCCTCCCCATGGGTCTAATCTGTATTCGCCTCTGGGATCTACTCCTTACCCTCCTCAAGGGCACAATGTTCATCCTTTTTCTGGGCAAGCAAATCACCTGACTTATAATGCTCAGAACCCACCGGGTTATGCAAATTTTTCTCAACCATCATCGAATCCTGTTTATCCTGGTCAACAACAACCATATGTAGGAGGACCTACTGGTTACAACTATCCACCTAACCCAGTTTATGGTCCTACTGGTGTTCCTATGCCACACCAGTATTATTCACAAATTAACCGACAACTACCTTTCCTTACGACACTAGATCTCCCAGACTTGTCTTGGTTAGCCAATGATCCTATTTTTCATTCACCGGGTTGGCCAGTTATTCCATCTAAACTTCCTTCTGATATTCCGAAATTTGATGGAAAATATGGAGAAGATCCAAATAACCATGTAATGAATTTCCATTTGTGGTGTTCATCAAACTCCCTCATGGATGATTCTATACGTTTGCGTCTTTTCCAGTGAACACTTACGGGCTCAACAACAAAGTGGTATATTGAACTACCACATGCTTCTTTTCATGATTTCAACTCTCTTTCCATGTCTTTCCTCACGCACTTTCAACTACCTATTCTCTAAGAGATGGGTAATGAACTCTTGACCTCCCTTCATCAAACCGACTCTGTGCATATCTCTGACCATATTCATGAGTGGAGATGACGATGAAGGATGATCAAATTAATCATTCCTGACATATTATTGGCAGAGTGGTTTACTAAATCACTTTTACCCCCAATCGTTCGCAATGTCACTATGGGTGCACAGGCATCGAGGAAGAAACCATTTCTTGGGCTCAATACTTAGATTTGGTTTATTCACAATCTGGTACTTTGTATTATTTTCTTCCAAATGCTACTCGAGCTAATACCGATCCATCCAAGCCATCATCCTCATCTCATGCAAATGGTGTTATTGGTTCCGTCAAAACTCAATCTACTTCCTAGTCGACCACACTCTCCTCTACCTCCCCCCAAACTCAGATATCTAAGTTGAATGCAATTCAATATGCCCCTTCACAACAATCTAGAGGTAAGAAGAAGACAAAAAATTAAATCGAAAAATACTAATAACAATGAACAACCAAAAAATCAATCTCAAACACCTGCTACCGAAAAGTAACCACAACGGAAACTAAAATTCCTGTGTATCATTTGTGGTGATGATCACTACACTCGAAACTGTCCACATCACAATGAAGTGGCCAAACATTTCTAGGGAAATTCACAACCCGTTGTGCTTAATCATCTTTTTCCAAAACAAAAATCCATGGTTGCTCAAACCCCCTTTCCTGGGGGCAATTCTAGCCATCCTCATGATGAGGCCTCGACAAGTGCACATATTTATATGTTTAATGGGATTAACTTGACCACTCACTCTAAGACATGTGGCACACCAGGTAACCCTGACAAAGGAAAGGTCACTAATGGTACTGGTACTTTACCGGATCCATCACCATCCTCCGTTAGTCCTCCATCGGTTAATCCTCCATCTGGACCACTTCAGATTGAGAAACCTACGTTTGACTCTATATTTGGCCCTCATGAGAGCACTATCCATAAATCTACCTTTATTCCTAGTTCATGTGCCACCCAGAACTACACCATTGTTGAAGATTTGGCTCAAGCACTGTGTGTTATGTTTGCGTTAGAAGTTCTAAAACACTGCCCCAGTCAACATAGAACGCTCTTGACCTCTATTGGCACTGTTGATCCTGATTTGTCCAACCATATCATGTTTAACCCAGAAAATTATATGTCTCGACTCTCCCACCAACTTTCTTTCCAAGTTGATGTTGTTTTTCACAATCAAAAAATCCACCGAACTATTCTGGATGAGGGAGCCTCAACTTGTGTCATGTCTTTAGCATGTTGGAAAGGTTGAAAATCACCCGCACTTAACAAATCCCCATCAATGTTACGCACATTCGATGGGTGAGGTTTTCATCCCCATCGGATTTTATAGTCCCTACCCATCCAATTGGGTGGAAAAACCATCACTGTTGATGTCGAGGTGGTCGATGCTCCCCTCGATTACAACTTGTTACTTGGAATAAGTTGGTTTTATACTATGAATGTTATTTCCTTGTCGGTCTTTCTATGATTACAATTTCCTCATCAGGGAAAAATTGTCATTGTCGATCTGTTAGATTTCTGTACAACTAATTCTCGCGCTCTCTCTACCAACAACATTCCTTTCTTGGGGGACTACAAGATCACATATGAAAGTGTTGGTGTTGGCTTGCTAAAATATTCTAGCCTTATGGGTACCTCCCCTACACCACTTCCACCGAATACACATCATATATCCACCATTGATATGATTTTGACCGCGGCTTATCAATCTTTGGAATCATCTAACCCTTGGATTGTACCTAGTCCATTGAAATTTGATGCACTAGGTGACACCATGCCACTAAGTCCAGTCGAAACATCATACGTTTCTATCCAATCTACTTCTGCCTCTTTGGATGACCAACATCTATTGGTACCTAACAGTTATTCGATGCCATCCCAATTAAGTTCCTTGTCGTCTGCAATCGACTACATTTCCCCAATTTTTCCCTCTAATGAATCTATTATGGAAATGTTGAGCATTGATGAGCTACCTTGAGAAGATAACCATCATTGATCCTCTTTTCTTCCCCCTCGTGAAGAAATTTGGGGAGACATACACTCTATCTCCACTCTTGATGTTGATTTTCCATCGTCTCCCATGACTTCAACTTCCGATGATTTGAATCTGGTAGTTGACATGGTGATCTCTTTGGTAGGGCTATTGGAGCTTGATCTCCTTACCCTTGTCATGACCCTTGACATGTGTTCCTTATAGAGTGATTTTCTTCCATCCAGTGAATATCTCTTGGAATCCATCACCGAATTTTGTCCCTTGACATGGTATCCTTCTAGAGCATTATTCTCTTGGAAGCCATGATCAAGGAAAATCCACGAGCATAGTTTTTCTCTCTGTGGAAAGCTCGTTAAAAAATGAAACAGAGGTCATGAGAACAGTTTCTCCTCTCTGTGTCAAGGTCATTAAAAAATGAAACAAAAGCTTTGAGCATAGTTTTCTTCTCTGTAGCAAGCTCGTTAAAAGATTATAAATCCATATGGGGATTGAACCTGGATCCCTGAGAATAGTTATTTTCCTGTGTCAAGCTCATTAAAAAATGAAACAGTCACCTCTCTTGAACTTTCATTTCATCCACTCTTATCCTTTTTCTCCATCTAGTAGAGAAATTGGTGACAACCTCAAAGTCGGTGAATGAATTGAAGCTTGGAGGGCATGTCTCCAGCCTTTGATGATCATTATGGAGTTAAGCGACTAGCTTTCAAGATGGGGGCATACAAAGATTAGTCTTTGTTCTTTCTCATGCTCGAAAAAACATGAGAATGTAACTGAGTAGAATTTTATCATTTTTTTAGATTCGCATGGATATACGAAAAAGGAACCCCTTGGAGTCTTCTTTAAATACTTTTCAGACTCTCTAAACATGAAAATATTGTCGAGTGATATTGCTTCCTTTCCCACTCATTAAAATATTTGAAAGGGCATCTTTCAAGTGATAATTTATCTCTTTTTCAGCCTCAAAAAACTATCATTACCAAAAAGGACAACATTGGAGTCATCTTTAAGTTGTTTTCAGACTCTCTAAATATGAAAAACCACCGAGTTTACCTTCTCTGGACTCGTTAAACAATCATACATTGAAGGGCCCATATGGGATCGAACCCTTCTTCCAGTTCGTTAAACAAAGGAAGAGGAACTTGCCGAAGGTGAGTTATATCGAGCATGTGTTACCCTCCTTGAAATAACTAAATTAAAAAGAGGTACTCGTCTATCTGGATGGGGGAAAAATTGAAAGAAGCAAGCCGAGTAGTTTTTGAGATTACCACTAGTATCTCTTACAGTTTCCCTTGAACACGGTACTTTGTCTTTGCACACACTTTAATCCACTGAACCTCTACATTGAGCCAATCCTCTGAGTTTCTTTTACTCCTTTGGGTCACTCGACGAAAGTCACAGTATCCACTGCATCATCAAGTTTTGGTCCATGTCACGTTTATGTTGTTGTGCCTCAATGTTCAAGGGAAGTATCTTCCTTGAGAGTCATCCATCACAAATATCCTCTTTCAATACCCATGTAAGTCCATGTTCATTTGATCTACCAATTACATATTTGTGTCATTTTCGTGTCGTTGATGGGGGATACATCAAGGCCCTCCTTTGACGAGTCTATTCCTGTCGACTTCAACACATTATCCGGGAACTAGACTTAGAAACAAGTTAGTACCTTGGGACCTGCATGCCTCAATGGAAGTCCTCCTCGTGTTCGAGAGTGGGTTTAAATAATTGACCCCTGATTGAATGATTCCACACATGTTCGAATTCAGCTCATTCATTCACATTCTTTGGAATGTACTAGAGTACTTTGGGAATCATTGACATCAATGGTGATCTCCCTCGCGCTTGTTAACGATTTACATCATTGATCGATAATCAAGTGGTTTCTACCATGTTCAACATCAAGACATCTATTTAGATGGTTAGATTCGTACTACATCAGGATCAGTAAGAAGACCCTAGGTTGAGTTTTCACTCTTATGTATACTTTTCCTAGGTTGTGAAGGATTTCTTTTGGACTATGACACATATAATGTTACATAGAGTTCTTTTGGACTATGACACATATAATGTTACATAGATCTACTTTGTATTGGTCATGGCTATGCCTTTTCATCTCATAGATCCATTGTGTATTCTTCGTGTCTAGGATTAGTTCAAGTCATAGGAGTATAGATCCACATTGTATTTGCAGTGGCTATACCATTTTGTCAATATAATTATGGATCCGTAGTGTATTTTATGGTGGCCATACCTAAAAAGTATTTATCACTCAAGCATAGGTATGCCTGCCTTGGGTTTTGAAACATGCCATAATATTTATTTGATGGCTGTGTGCATCTTTTTCTAGCCTCTCTGTGTCCATACCCTTGCTCAAAAAAGTCTACAAATTACTTTAGTCATCATTGTCTTCTAACTTCGTACTTTGGGGGGAAATCTGTTACACCTCAAAATTACTCACTTCAATGTCAAAAGTGTCATCATTACCAGTGTTTTAATTGTCGCATCTTGACCACAAGTGTTGCAAGTGTCACAAACATCATACTGCCATCATGCCTATGCCATTCCTCTAACAACATCATAAAGACACTTAAGACACCTCAAAGACTAGTTTTGAAGAAGAGAGATCACTTGATAGGGAGTACAAACCTTTTGCCACTAAAAGAACCACTAAAAAATGGATTTTGGAGAGGAGTTCTCCCATACCCACTGTCAGGGAGTGCTGACGCTCCCTGGGCCTCTTTGGGGGAGTGTTTGAGCACCCTGTACACCATTTTGGGGGAGTGTTACCCTTTTCTGAGCAAGTTTTGGGTTTGTTGAGACAAATCAGGGAAGAATCCCTCAATTTTTTAAGGTGGTTGGATTCAAATAGATGGTAAAGACATGATCTTAGGGAAGATCCTCAACTGAAGGAGAGGAATCCTCAACTTATCCCAAATATCTCTCAAGTGGTTGGACCTCTCCAAGGTTATATAAGGAGGTATTCTCATGGTGAAAGGGATAAGAAAGACTAGAGATTGATACCAAACTTATGATCCTATAAGTGGTATTGACATGGAAAATATTGGAGATGTGGAACTTATGATCTCATGAGTGATATGTCATCAAAGCAATCAATGTCGATTACTTGAGCAAAGGGGTTGGAAAAGGAGAACTGGAAGAAGCTGCTGCACCTTCATTCAAAGGATTGTAAGTACTTTTACTTGTTCTCATTAATAATCAATGCTTGGTCTGTTTCTTTCAAACTTATGCTTGTTCCATATGAATTTGTCTGCGGTAGATGGATCTATGTTTGAGCTAATCTCAGAAAAGTAGAAAGTCCATTGTATCTTTGTTTTTCCTATAGGACCTATCAGGGAGCTCAGGATCGAAGCTCAGCTAGGACTTTGCCAGGACAAACATCGCTAATAAGGTACATATCTTTCTCCTTCTCTTTTATTTATTAGTTTGATTAGATCTAAAAGGAAGTCAGTGTCCATGTTAAGAACTTTTCTTTCTTGGCCTTAGGAGTCTAGATATGAAGAGGGAATCCACTTGTCCATAGAGGGATTCACCTACAACACTTGGTGCAAGTCTCAACATATCTCAAAATTTTGGAGTTCATTCCACAAATTAGATCAATACTTGAATGGCTCCATTGGAAATCTGCCTACACCTAAGGTTCCCCTTTCTTTCAAGTAAGTTAGGGTAGGTAGATCATGTATGTATATATTTTGTTTCTTCAGTTTAGTTTTTCATAATAAGGAAATATTTGTATTGAAGTTTGAAGATAACTCCATGAAGAAAGAAGAATCATAAGGGTTCATTTTGAATATGAATCCATATCCCAATGGAGAAGGTAACTAGTCTTGAGATTCTGGTGTTCTCAACAACCCACAGGGGCTCACTGTCTTGCAGTTGGAGCCATTTGTTGACCAACATTTGTTCATCTATATTTTCATGTGCTCGAATTCATAAAATCCTTGATATTGAAAGAAGACATTTTTTGAAATTTTATAACTTCATTCTACAATGCTCAGTATCAGGTTCGCTACACATTTTTTGGATCAAAAATATGTTTCTTTATGCCTAAGTTACTCAAGATATTGTCCAGAGGTCCGATTTTGAAGAATATTTCTAAATATCATCTTCTCCTCTCCTCTCCTATATTACAATTCTACCATACTTAGAATTTTCACTCAACATCTCTCTTTCCATAATTAGTCATATTTTAGTGTTCGCAGGTTCAATCTCTCATCCTCCATTTTTTGTGACCTTCACTTTGCACCCCAAGTTCCATGATCTACATCTCGGCCATCAAACTTTTCACGGGTGCTGAGCTCCAAAGTATTTCATTCCTCTCTGACAGTCTGTTCTTCAACACTTAGTCTACTTTTGTATCACAGATTCGCAGACTCCCTCACTCCCTTAGTCACCTCACTCCCCAACCTGCCAACCCATCCCCACAACCTACAAAATACCCCCTTAACTCCCGCTACCTACAATTTTTTCTTCACTTACTCTTCCACATACTCTCCCATACTTAACCATTAGTCCAAAGTTTTCCCCATTTAAACCATGAACCAATAAGAATATTCCACATGGAAGCATGGAATTGTGACACATGACAACTCGTGGAAGGAGACATGTGGAATATTATTATTAGATACACATGGAAATATATGAATGGATTATTCATCAATGACCGGGCATGAGGTGGACAATGACAGGAAAAAAATATTATTTTATTCAACAATTTTCCAAGGGATGAATCCTCCATGCTCTATAATTTCTTCTCTTGTCATGTTTCTTGCTAAGTTATCAAATAATTAGTATTATATATCACAAATAATATAATATCCCAATGCATGTGGGATAGATTATAAAACTAAAAAGTCAAATTTTATGAAGGGAAGCACGAAAATCAATCCAAGGGATGAGATTTTCCCATCAATTTTGATCGATAGTGGCCGAGTCTTGATCTTGCGGAGGCCATACCTTGAACTCCGAGTGTCGAAATCACGCAAAATTTATATTGTTGGAAATATACTTCGACGTAGAAGTTGTTGGTATAGGTTTCAAATGTTTAAAGTTTATATATTTTTCTCAAAAATTAAAATATCATTCAACTTCATTTTTAATGGACCTGCATGACAACTCAACTTCACCAGCTCATATCTTGAGATCCAGGCGACGTATTTGGGAGAATTGTATATCGTTGGAAATATGAGAATATGAAGAACACATAAGAAGTGGTTTTCATGGATACGAATTTTGTTTTCACTTCCATTAAATTAAATTACAATCACACTCTTTTGATGGAAAATTAATCAAATTTAAAAAAATAAAAGTTTAATTAAAAACTTTTATTAAAAAAGGAGAGGGACCCACTTTCAATATACTTGTGTTAATGATGTGAATTAATTAATAAGGAATTAATGAGACATTGATTAAAGGGAATGTTTCAAGAATAAATTTGTACGAGAATTTCTAGAAGGGAGAAACCCTAACTACTCAAGTAGTTAGAAAATCTCTTCTTAAAAGGGGAAGAAAGACTTCATCAAAGGGTCCAAGAATCAGTATTGTCAGAGGGGCAGGGAAGAAGATCTGAGGAAGAATAATGTACAACCATGGATACACAATCAATATTATGATCAAAATAAAGAAATCTCCATCTTCTCCATTTTTTTTTATATATATTCTTCTACACCACTTCTCATAACTTTATGCTTGAATCTCAGAGTTGGGCACAACACTGAGTTGTTGAGTGTTATTATTATATTATTCTAAAATCTTGTCTTATATGACCATGGAGTATTTGTAGCCACATATATGTCTGTCAAATATTTTGTAATGAAGAACATATTTCATGAATAAAACTCCACAAAGAATTGCTTCGGGGTTGATCTGGACTGTACTTTGTAACCCAAAGTTCTAAATATAACGTATTTGAGGTTGACATATCAAATTCGCTTTTGATATTGATTGTAGTACTATGTTAAAATTGTTTGAGATGATCAAATAATTCTCTCCTATGAAGAAGATATGGATGTATTTATATATTATTAAGAAGATTGTGTGTGATATTGATCACAATTTGATTCTGATGTTGAAGCCCTCCTTCAATCTTTTATAATTCAAATACTTTTGCTACACATAAAGATTATATTGGGTTATTTAAGAACCATTTTCATATAAATTCAAGCACTCACTATTTAGGGTTTGCTGCCTAGCACTCCCTCCAATCCAATATATTCAAAGATATATATTTTAGCCAAAGAGGATAACCACCTCTCTAAAAATGAAGGGGGACTAATGTCCTCATGAGGTTGTCATTTTGGTCTTGATGGATTCAAGTGTCAACATATAGGTGCAACACCACCCAATCCAATGGATGCCATGCAGACTGCAAGATATGCACCTTTAATTTTTCCAAATAATCTCCATCCTCTCCCAGGAAATGATTACATGAAGTACCTTCCAAGGTTTGATAATGAAGGGGAAACAACTGTAGCGGAACATTTGACAATGTTTTATTCCTTTGCTGACAATTTTCAGGTGGATTATGATGATGTACGGATGAGACCTTTTGTTCAAAGTTTAGATGGAGAAGTGAGGTAGTGGTTCAGGAGCTTAAGATCTATCTCCCTTACTACTATCACAAATATTGATGCTACCTTCTTGAGAAAATGGGGAGACATGAAAGATGATTTGTATTACATGACATAATTCAACAATCTTGGAAGAAAGAATGGTGAGTCTGTTTGTGAATTCTATTAGAGATTTGATCAGATGTACCAAAATATACCAATTGATATTAGGCCTGTTGAAAGGTTAGAAAAGGTCACTTATGAGAATGCATTTGATGTTAATTTTTGTTTGCTACTGAGGGAAAGAAGATCAACCACTCTGGCTGATATACAAGATTCATCTTTGGAAGTTGAATCTAACATTATAGAATCAAAACAACTAAATAAGAGATCACATAAGGGAAAACAAAAGGAATAATATAATCCTTCTTCATCAAATACCAAAAATTAGAAGATTTCCTTGGAGGATATGGCTAGAAAAATGGAGGAAATGTCATTTGAACTGTCTAAACTCAGATTGGAAAAATATAAATGGATTACACCTCAGGAAGGGAATCAAAACACAAATCAATATATAATACATTATAACCCTCATATCATGCAGAGGGATAAGAAGAATAATGATGATAAAAAAATCCAGACACCCATGAAGAACTATTATATTGAGGAAAATCAAGAAGCTGAAGAGGTAGATGAATATTTGGATATTCATTTGTTCAGAGATGAGATTGCTCTCAGTCACCTATCACAAAATGAATATGAAAATTCATTGAATTCAAAGGTGAGGGAAGGTCCAAATAATATTCTTTGTAACACATATCAACAAGGGTACAACCTTAGATCCAAACAAGCTCCTGCTAAATTTGATCCTCAAAAAGACAAATCTGCTCCTCAAAAAGATAAATCTGTTGCCCCAACAATACAAACAGGCAGAAAAAATACTGAAAGGAAGTAAGTACAATCAACTATGAAATTATCATCCCCAGAAGCAAACAAGTTCTCATCTCCTTTCAGTCTAGAACACGAGATAAGTAAGATCAAAATTCATATTCCTTTGACTGAATTGGTTAAAACTAATTCTTTTAGGAGTCATATTTTGAAATGGTTACAACCTTATTCTGTCATAGGTCCTATTACTGATGTGATTAATATCCAATATGAAAAACCCACTATTGTCTTAGGGCCAATTATAGAAGAGAGGGATAATTCCACTTTCCCTTTTTATGTCTCATTAAACATTCATGACAAAACTATTCATAATTTCTTGTTAGATTTTGGAGCCTCCCATAATCTTATGCCAAAGTTTTTCATGGAATAATTGGGGTTAGAAATCACCAAAGAGTACCGTGATATCTTTTCTTTTGATTCCAAAAAATTCAAATGCTTGGGGGTTATCAAAGACCTTGTTGTTTCATTATCTCAAATCCTGGCCAAGAGTTTAGTCATGGATATTGTTGTAGTTGATATCCCTCATAGGTTTGGTATACTATTGTCCAGATCTTGGTGTAAGAAGATTGGGGGATCTCTTCAAATGGATCTCTCTTATGCCACTATACCTGTTTTTGGAGGAGAATTTAGAATGCTTTATCATGAATCTCAATTGGCATATATTATCAGTGATAATGCTCATTCTATAAATCATACTATCTATGCAGTTGATGTGGACTTGGGATCCTATATTTTTCATATTGATAATGTTGTCCAACAATATTTTCCTTTGACTAAACTAGTTTTTGTTCTACAGTCTTCTGAGAATCAAAATCTATTGTGGAAATTATACTTTGATGGAGCCTCATCCAAAGAAGGTGCAGGGGAAGGGGTAGTGCCGATTTATCCTGAACATGAAGTCATTTCCTTGTCTTACAAGTTAGAATTCGATACAAAAAATAACATTGTAGAGTATGAGGCATTCTTGTTAGGTCTCAGGGAAAAAAAATAAATGAAAATTCAACATCTGAAGGTGCATGGGGATTCTAAGCTCATTGTACAACATGTTAGATATGTATATCAGACAAAGAAAATTTGGTTAAAAGAATACATAAATGAGGTAGGGACATCATTGAAGCCTTTTTTTTTGTCTTTTAACATTGTATATATTCCAAGAAATTAGAATGAGCAGGTTGATTCACTGGTTGTGGAAGCAAGTAATTTTAAACCTCCTTTACCCCCAAAGCTGAAATATGAAGTAGAGGTTAGATACATGCCTTCTATTCTAGATAATTTCAAATATTGTAGAGTATTTGAGGAATATTATGAAATCAAAAGGTTCATTTAAGCTATAGATTATTTCTCTTCAATTCATATCGATCAAGATGAGGATTTAGATGAGGTTAACCATAATTTGAATTTTCATAATATGATTGTTGGGCATAAGATCTTGTAATTGCCTACTAATAATATCCCAAAAGGTCTGGTACCCATTGAGATAATTTTTATTATAATGATGTTCCTTTGAATATCCCTGATCCAAAAAAAGAATCAGATGTGATTGATTGAAATCTTGGAACTACTGTCGATCCCAAGCATGTTAAATTATCAAAATTCCTGTCAGCAAAATACCGAGCTAAATATGAAGAACTGTTGAAGGTGTTCATTGATATTTTTTCATGCCAATATGAAGCTCTTAGGACCTTTGATGAAACTAACCTTTGAAAGAGAATGTAAAACCTTTCAAGCATAAATTAAGGCAGATTAATCCTCTTTTGTTACCTATTATGGAAAAGGAAGTCAAGAAAATTTAATATGCTAAGATAATTGTACCCTTGATGTATTCTTACTAGATAACAAATATGGTGCCAATGATAAAAAAGAATGGTGAAATCAGACTTTGTGTCGATTTCAGAAATTTGAACAGGTGTTCCTAAAAACAAAACTATCCATTGCCTAAAATGGAACATATATTGCAGAGGGTGGTAGGATCTAGCAGGCTGTCTATGATTGATGGTTTTTCTGGATACAATCAGGTATATTTTCATCTAGATGATATGGATAAGACTTCTTTTACAACACCTTGGGGTACTTTTATGTATGCTCGAATGTATTTCGATTTGATAAATGTTGGGGCCACTTTTCAGCGAGCCATGGATATTTCCTTCGTGGGAGAGAAGGATAAGTTCATTTTCATCTGTTTGGATGAAATTACTGTATTCTCTAAATTTGATGAGGAACATCTATGCCATTTGAGATAGGTATTTTTGAAGTGAAAAAGGTATGGACTTTCTTTAAATCCAAAAAAGTCTCATTTTTCTTTAGAACAAGGGAAATTTCTAGGTCATATTTTTTGTGTTGATGGAGTTAAAATTAATCCTGTTAGAGTGATAGCCATTCACAGGCTTTCTTTCCCTAGAACCAAGAAGGTAATCCAATCTTTCCTTGGGAAGATAAATTTTTTCAGAAGGTTTATTCCTAACTTTCTTGAATTGGTCAAACATATAACTGACATGTTGAAGAAAGGCAGTGAGATCAAATGGAGAACACAAGCTAAATATGCTTTCCAATCTATTAAGTAGGCTATTTCAGATGCACCTATTTTAATTTGTCTAGATTTTGAAAAAGAGTTCTTGATTTTTTCTTTTGCATCTCAAGATACTTTAGAAGCTTCCCTTTTACAGAGAAATTATGAGGGTTTTGAACAACCCATTTCATTTTTCAGTAGGGCACTTCAGGATGTTGAGTTAAAATACAATATCAGGGAGAAGCAATATTTTTCTTTGGTCAAAGCACTAAAATATTTCAGATTTTATGTTGTACATTCCAAAATCATTGCATATGTACCATCTAGTGCTATCAAATATATATTGACTCAACCAGACAATGATAGGAAGAGAAGTAAATGGATAGCTAAGTTGCTTAAATATGACATGGAAATCAAGCCTACCAAGCTAGTCAAAGGGAAGGGGTTAACTAAGATGCTAGTTGATTCTAATTGCAGATCCCTGAGAGTTTATTACATATGTAACAATTCAAGAAATTTACATCCTCAAAACAACAGTTCTCAAGTCAATGAAAATATTGTTTAATCAAAATGGTACAAAGATATCCTTTATTTTATGCAGAATTTCCAAGATCCTCCAGGAATGGATAAGTCTAATGTAAGATCCCTGAAACTCAAAGTTGTAAAATATTGTGTGAATAATAGAACTTTGTTTTGGAGGGACCCTTTTGTATTTTTACTGAGATAACTTGATGAAGAAGAAACACAGAGAGTCATGGTAGAGTTTCATGAAGGAGTGTGTGGGGGAAATCACTTATGGAAGTCCAATGCATATAACATACTTAGGGATGGGTATTATTGGCCTAGTCTATTTTCTGATGTCTGTGCAAAGGTTAGAGCATGTGAAAAATTCCAAATGTTTGCTGGTAAAAAAAATATTAAGTCCTTACCTTTCAAACCTATAAAAGTGTATGCACCCTTCCAACAATGGGCTTTGGATTTCATAGGTGCAATTAATCCTCCATATAGTGGCCAACATATATGGATTCTGACAGCTACAAATTACTTCACGAAGTGGATTGAATCTATACCTACAAGGAGGGAAACTGATAAATTAATCATAAGTTTCCTTGAAGAGAATATTTATCTAGGTTTGGTTGTCCAGAAGTGATCATCACAGATAATCATGCATCTTTTAAATATTCTAACATGGTAAAATTATGTGAAGACTATGACATCAAGCTTAGGAATTCTACTACTTATTACCCATATGGTAATGCCTTGAGTCCTGACAAAATCATGTAATAAAATTATGGTCAGAATCATTAAGAAACTTCTGGAAGATAATAAGAGGGTTTGGGATTCAAAGTTGAAATATGCTTTGTGGGATGACCATGTTAGCACAAAGAGAGAAATTGGAAATTCACCATTTTAGTTAGTATATGGAATGGAATCAATATTTCCAGTACAACTTGCTTTTCCAGTTGTAAATTTTCTGCAAGAAATCGAAGCTGAACCCAATGATGATATCAAAAGGATTTTTGAGATTATAGAATTGCAACAAGCAAGAGAGAAACTTCTTGAAAATGAACATCAACATCAATAGAAGGTTAAAGAGTCTTTTGACAAAAAATAAAAAATAGAGCAGTTGCTACTTGGGGATTTGGTTTTAAAATGGGATGCTCGTAAAGAAGACTATCATGGGAAGTTTGACATCCTGTGGTCAGGTCCACTCAGGGTGGATAAGGTCTTGGACAACAACACTTTCCTATTGAATAATTTGGAAGGTGAAGAGGTTTTTGCTGGCCTAGTAAATGGGCGTTTTTTGAAGAAATTCTTTTACTAAAGCCGTTGGTGGCTTAAATATCATTGTACATATAGGTGTGGTGTGGTATTTATAGAATAAGGACTCCATATCCCAATGGATCAATACTGCAACTTATCCTTTTTTAGTTTCCAGTATTAGTTTAATCTTTCAATTTGATGTGTTTTGAATAATGTTTTGCCAAACTTCAGGAATTGAAACAGTTACAGTCTGCATAATAAACATGGAAGAAATTGTTGGATTACTGAGAGGGAGGGGTGAATCGGTAATAGAGAAATTTAATCCCTTTTAACCATATAATCCAAGTGTTTTATCAATGAAGCATTATCATACAATAACTGCAGAGTAAATAAGCAATAAAAAAATGAACAAACATACACATACACAATACACCGGTGTTTTACGTGGAAACCCAAATCGAAAGAAAACCACAAAATGATTTTTCTTATATGTCTTGAAGAATTACATTCATTGGAAGTATCAAATTCCTTTGTTTTCGAGCTGCAAATGGAAGGAGGCTCCAACCCCCTAGATTCTTAGGATACAACTTGAGGGATGCTCCAACTCCCCAATTCTTTGGCTACAACCAGAAGGAGGCTACAACCCCCTATGTTCTTCAACTACAACTGGAAGGTGGCTACATCCACCTGTCCTTGCCCTGTCCTGCCACCCTGAAGTAGAAGTAGAATGATGGAACCACTGTCAACCTGTCACTATGAGATATACCACTGTAAACCTGTACCAATAAATATGAACCATGCATCAACCATGCATCAACCTATACCTCAACCTGTAATCAACCTATACCATAAACAAGTGCATCAACCATGCACCAACCTATACCAAATAACCTATAATCAACCTGTACCATAAACAAGTGCATCTAACCATGTACCAAGTATGTACCAATCATGTGTCAACTACTCATCAATATGTACCAACATCATCAACTATACACCTCATGTATGTGCCAACTCATCAACTACTTGTCTCAGACATGTACTCAACATGTACCTCAACCAAAATCCCTCATCAATTTCATCATCCAAATATGATTTGTAGCTCTGTAATAGACCTAGTGTATATGATCACATTCCTGCAAACCTTCCTTAACTTCAACAACAAGAGACTAGAATTTTCATCAAACTTTTCTTTAGTCTCACATGCCTAGTTTTGGATTAGTCAACAACCCTAACTTGAAGTAATCATAACTTTGTACCTGTAATGTATAAATATCTGAAACTGATATACAATTTTCTTTAGTGTGTTTTATGCAATTCCTCTAGGTTTCACTACTTGGAACCTCTCAAAAAATGAGTTATAGCAAAAATTCCATACCTTGTTGAATTATGGATTATTCTAGAGAGCGACCTTGTAGAGCGTACCCTACACCAAATATTTGTTGAATTGATATGAAACTATTACAAAAAATACTACAGACAATACCATAACCAAAACATTTGGTTTCACTAAATTTGTATCTTTTATGAAGAAGTTATGACATTTTTACCCGAAACACTTGTTTTTGACTAGTTTCAGGACTATGCACAAACCCTATTTTCCATGGAGTGTAACTCCCAAAATACAATGACCCACAAGATGAATTGTTTACCAAAGATACTTGGATATTTTTTCTCAATGGAATAGCAATTTCATGGTATGAATCATTATAGAAAAAAAGTTATAGCAAAAATGGTGAGATGGCCTGTAAATAACATACCTTAGAAAGCACCATCAAAATAAGTTATCCTTCCTTGCATTTCGGCCTTCTTTTCTTCACCTTCCCTCAGAATTTCGGCTTAGATATCCTTGGTTACCTCAGAAACCTATAGATATTCAAAATTCTCAAGTTTTATTAAAATGAGAGAGCCTTGCCTCTTATTTATACTCTCCAAGTAGCTTCCTTAAAAACATCTTCTACGTCACTTGGCCCCACTTTCCTTATTTTAGGGTTAACCCACTTCTAATTTCTCCATTAAATTTATAATTGAAATATTTTTTTTTATTCAATTTGAATTATAATAAACTCATTACTTCACTTTATTATATACCTTTTAAAATCTCTTAAACCACTTTGACTACTTTGACCTTTTGGGGCTTGTAGATGACATATGAGGGTCCTTTAACTTTGTAAGGCCATAACTCTCAAACCGTGAGGAGTTATGTGACGTTCCACATACCACTAGAACTGGAATGACATGTACTATATATATAGAATAGTATTATCTGAAAATATATCATAACTCATACCGTTATCCATCAAATAAACTTGGGTCCATTACCCAAACCCGGTGTCTCCAAATTCTCCTGGCCATAACTCTCTAACCGTGAGGAGTTATGTGACGTTCCACATACCACTAGAAATGGAATGACAAGAACTATCCATCTAGGATAGTTTACCTGACAAATGAATTGTCCTTCATCTCATTATTCCACAATTAAGCATGGGTTCTCTTACTCTGCAAAGTGTCTTCTTGTGATGGATTTCACCATAAGGGGACCACTTTGGAGTTCATCCATATTTACTTCTTATCAACCATGAAAAGACAATAATGAGTCATATTTACATCAAAAATGTTGGTTCGATTACCCAAACCTTTGTGCTGCGGGACTTTCTTTAAGGGTTGACATCAATGACAACCAACCTTAATCAACAATCTCCCCCTTTGGAATTGATGGAAACACTTTGATGAAATATTGAAATCATATCACTCATGCTCCCCCTGGAACCATGCCTCTATCCTTTTTATCTGATAAATTTGCCTATGTCCTCTGCATCTAATAAATCTCTCCCCCTTTTTCATCAATGGAAAAGGTATCTTTCCATCCGTGGCTTCTTCCCCTAACTGAACTGTTCTATTATGGTGCTTCCTTGTGTACATCTAAGACATATAAGATAACCATTCAAAAATAATACATTTTGGAGTAGAAATAACTCTAAGTCTTTGGCAAATATATTCAAAGGATTCCCGTGGAAGTGGTTTTGTAAAGATGTCTACCACTTGTTCTTTTGTGCCCACATACTCAACTCTGATGTTCTTTTCTGCAACTTGTTCCCATAGAAAGTGATACTTGATTGGAATGTGCTTCGTCTTGGAGTGCATCATCGAGTTTTTTGAGCTACCAATGGCACTTGTATTATCACAATATATTGGAATGGGATCATCATACTTAACCTGTATATCTATCAAAGTTTGTTTCATCCAAATAATCTGTGTACAATATGTTTCTACTACAATATACTCTGCCTCGGCTCTAGATACAAATGCTGATGATTGTTTCTTGCTTATCCATGATACCAAATACTCACCTAGGTAGAAAATTTCTCCACTGGTGCTTAGTCGGTCATCAATACAACCTGCCCATTCTTCATCTGTGTAGGTAATAAGTGATATATATTTTCCTTTTGGATGCCATAATCCAAACTCTTCTGTTCCTTTGAGATATCTAAAAATACTCTTTACTGCTAATACATGTGATTCCTTTGGTGCTGCTTGAAATTGTGGTACCTGTCCAACTACTTGCATTACATTTGGTCTGGATGTTGTCACATATAGTAGGATGCCAATCATTGACCTATATTTCCTCTGATCTGTAGACTTCGAATCATCATCTTTGCTCAACTTACAACTAGTTTGCATGGGAGTGATAACTAGTTTGCAATATTCCATTCCGAACCTCTTTAGCATTTCTCTGATATACTTGGTTTGAGAAATAAAAATTCCTTGGTTTCTTTGATGTATCTGAAGTCCCATAAAGAAGGATAGTTCTCCAAGAAACGACATTTCAAATTCATTCTGCATGTCTTTTGCAAATTTTTGGCTTAACCTATCATCATCACTACCAAAAATAATATCATCAACATAAAATTCAATTAATAAAATATTACCTTGACTTACCTTGATGTAGAGATTGTTGTCTGCACTTCCTTTTCTGAACCCTGCCTGCTATAGATACTTATCCAGTCTAGAGTACCATGCTCTAGGTGCCTGTTTTAGACCATACAAGGCCTTCTTTAATTTAAATACATAGTCCGTGTTCTCTGACAACTGAAATCCTTCTGGTTGTTCAATGTAGAATTCTTATTCAAGTTCCCCATTCAGAAAAGATGATTTTACGTCCATATATATACTTTAACATTTTTGGAGCATGCATAAGCTAAAAGTAAACAGATTGCTTCCATTCTAGAAACTGGGGCAAATGTCTCTTCAAAGTCGATTCCTTCAATCTGTGCATATCCTTTACATACCAATCTAGATTTGTTCCTTGTAACATGTCCATCTTCATTCAATTTATTCCTGAAAACCCATTTTGTTTTGATCACATTCTTATTCTTTGGTCTTGGAACCAATTCCCAAGTGTCATTTTTCTCTATTTGATCCAATTCTTCATCCATTGCCTTATTCCAAAATTCATCCTTGTTGGCTTCTTCAAAACAGTTTGGTTCAATTGTAGATAAGAGTGCTAGGTGTGTTTTTTCTAGTGAACGGATTTTTCTTCTAGCCTCAACTCCTGCATATTTGTTTCCAATAATCTGATGTGAAGGATGATTCTTTTGTACTCATTTGTTAGGTGTCTTTGGAGATATTTTATGAACTTTCTCTTATGTTTCTGTCAGATTCTCTTCATCTTCATCTTCCTCTTCTACTTCATTTTCATCTTCTTCTTCAAAAATTTGTTCCATTGATTTGTTTTCTTCTTCCTTTGATTTTGGTCTGCCTATTTCATCAATTGTTACTTTGATGCTTTCCACAACTTTGTTCAATCTTAGATTGTAAAACTTGTATGATTTCCTTGTACTTGAGTAACCAACAAGTATTCCTTTGTCCACACGAGAGTCAAACTTTCTCATTCTACCATCTTCTCTTTTGATGTAGCATTTTCTTCCAAAAACTCTGAAGTGCTTCACATTTGCTGGTCTTCCTTTCCATAGATCGTAGGGAGTTTTTTCAATGTTGTTTTTGAGCATTACTCTATTTTTAATGTGAATTGTTGTATGCACTTCCTTTGTCCAAAATATATCTATCAATTTGGAATCCATTAGCATTGTTCGAGCCATTTCTTGTACTGTCCTGTTCTTTCTTTCAACAACTCCATTCTGTTGAGGTGTCCTAGCAATGAAGAATTGACTTTTTATTCCATGACTGCTACAGTAGTCCATAAATTACTTTGAAGTGAACTCTCCTTCGTTATCAAATCTCAAACATTTGATTCTTGAATCCATCTCATTTTCAACTATTTCCTTGTAGATCTTGAAGTTTTCAAAAGCTTCTGACTTGTTCTTGAGAAAGAAAACTGTAGTCATTCTTGTATAATCATCAACTAATAACATAAAGTATTTTTCACCTTTTAAGCCCTTTGTTGTAGTTTGTCCAACTAGATCAGTGTGCACAATTTCTAGTGGTCTTACTGTTGAATATTCCTTTGATTTGAACTTGGTCTTTGTCTTCTTTGCTTGTTGACAATGCTTGCATAAAGTGTTGGTTGGTTTCATGATCTGGGGAATTTCTCTGACTGCTTCTCTTTTGCTGACTTTGACAAGGCTATCAAAATGCATGTGACCCATTCTTCTATGCCATAACCAACTTTCATCTTCCTTTCCTAGACAACACTTTTAATTTCTAATTTCACTTAACACATATATGTTGTTTGAAGTTCTTGTAGCTGTACCGACCAATTTCCCCGAACCTTCTTTTCTTATCTCACACTTTTCTGAATCGAAAGTAAGTTTATGACATTGGTCACATATTTGACTCACACTTAGAATATCATGTTTCATATATTCTACTAGTAGAACATTTTGTGCCTTTTCATTCTTGTTCCCAATTTGGACTGTGCCTTCTCCAATGATTTTGGATGAATTATCATTTCCAAAGGAGACTGATCCATTTTTTTATTTTCATAATGTAAGAAATTTGTATTTATCACCTATCATCTGTTTTGAACATCCACTATCAACATACCAACCATGTTTCTTCTTCTTAGCTTGTAGAGCGACTGTGTATTCTTCATTGTTATATTGATCTTGCTTTCTTATCCATGTCATTTTCTGAGGTTCTTGTCTATGACTGTTGTTATTTTGTTGAGGTTCTTTAGGAGGGATTGTAATTCTACAATCCTTGGCCATGTGTCCACAATTGTTACATTTGTAACATTCCACTTCAGTGATCAAAGATTCAAACCTGCTGTAACTTCTTCTTTGTGTGTCACTAGGTCTCCTTGAATAATCCCTTTGTGTATAACTCTCAAATTTGTTACTGTTCTTGTTGTTAGCTCTGCAATTCATAGCTTTATGTCCAAAATTATTACATTCATAAAATAAACCAAAAAATATAGTTTGATACCTGGGAGTTGAAGATCTTTTGAAAGGAGGTGCTCTTATGAATCCTTCTTCTTCTTGAGGCCTATCTTTCTGTTGTTGATTATGAAATCTGAATCTTCTTGGTGGAGGAGTGTCCCTGTAATCTTCCTTGTATATCTTCCTATCCTCTTTGATTGTTTCTGCATAGCTCTTTGGATTTTTTTCTTTCTCTGTTGTTTTGGATCTTGATCCCTTTTCTATCTGACTGTATCCAAGTCTGGACTTGTCAAGATGAGATTTTTTACTATTGATAATGTCATCCATAACTTTTGAGCTATTCTGCATATTTTTCTTTTGAATATCCTTTCTTAGTGTGACAACCTCTGCTTCCAAGTTTCCAATGATCTTGTCCTTTTCTTCTAGTTGTTCTTTGAGTGCTTCTTCAATTCTTTTATCTTTTTCTATTTGAACCTTCAATTTTGTGATCAATTGTTCTAGTTCTCGAGTGTCCTTTTTCTTGTCTAGTTTTGCTTGTAGTTTCTTGTTTTTTGTTTTTTCTCTTCTGATAACTTCTATGCAACACATTAATTCTTATCGATAATCAACTTATTCCTCTTCAATTTCTTCTTCAACTTCTTCACATTCTTCTTCGACTTCTTCATATTCTTCTTCGGAGTCTTCTTTATCGGAGTCTTTTACTTCCATGAATAGAACTCTTCATGTCTCATTGTCACTGACTTCATCTTCATCTGATGATGAGATGTCCTCTTTGGTGTATAATCTTTTCTTGAAAAATTTCTTTGTAGTTCTTTTTCCTTTATATGTGTGTTTTCCTTTTGAGTAACCTTCATCATTTCACTTTTTCTTATGAGGACATTTGTTAGCAAAATGACCAATACCATCACAATTAAAACAAATTAAAGGGAACTTACCTCTATACCTATCATTGGTTCCTTTGTTCAGTATTTTGACGAAGCTGGCCACTTCTTCATCATCTTATGAGGCGTCCCTATTGTTTATATATTCTTCTTGTTCCTTTTTCTTTTACTTTGATATTTTGGATGCCTTGAAGGCTGCTTCTTTTACATCTGGATTTTCCTACTCAGTTCTCATTTCATATGCTGTGAAGATTCCATGCAGTTCATCCATGCTTATTGAGTCCATATCCAATCTTTCTTCTAGTGCTGATATCTTAGGGTTGAATCTCATAGGAAGAGATCTTAGTATCTTTTGAACAATTACAGATTCTTCAATTTCTTCTCCCAGTCCTATGATTGCATTCATTGTTTCATCAACTTGTAAGAAGTAGGCTGTGATATCTTCATCTTCCTTCATTTTTAGTTGTTCGAACTGACCTCGGTAAGTATGAAGCTTTGCTTCTTTAACTTTTGTATCTCCTTCATAAATATTTTGAAGCTTGTCCCAAATATCTTTAGTGGATTTACAGTGTGCAACTTTGGTAATACCGTATCATTGAGACCATTCAAAAGTGCATTTGTGGCTTGGGAATTATTCTCATCGAGTTTTAATTCTTTGTCATTTGTTGGTGGAATTGTTGGTGCTATGTATCCATATACAATTGATTGCCAAACTTGAAATCCACGTGCCTCTATATATGTCCTCATCCTTATGCTCCAAAAAAAATACTTTTGTCCATCAAACTGTGATATTCCATTTTTATATGAGTTGGTACTCTCCCTGATCTACCTTTCAGTGGTTAAACTG
>ML783316.1:525040-570470 GCA_009831015.1 Picea engelmannii | reverse complement strand
AATCCGTAATAGAATAATTTAATCCTTTTTAACCATATAATCCAAGTGTTATATCGATGAAGCATTATCATCCAATAACTGCAGAGTAAATAAGAAATGAACAAATGAACAAACATACACATACACAGTACACCAGTGTTTTACGTGGAAACCAAAATTGGGAGAAAGCCACGAAATGATTTTTCTTATATGTCTTGAAGAATTACATTCATTGGAAGCACCAACTTCCTTTTTTTTCTAGCTGCAACTAGAAGAAGGCTCCAACCCCCTAGTTTCTCAAGCTACAACCTAAGGGAATCTCTAAATCCCCAATTCTCTAGCTACAACCAGAAGGAGGCTACAACCCCTTATTTTCTCCGGATACAACCGGAAGGTGGCTACAACCACTTGTCCTTTCCCCGTCCTACCACCCTGAAGTAGAAGTAGAATGATGGAACCACTGTCAACCTGTCACTGTGAGATATACTGCTGTAAACATGTACCAATAAATCTGAACCATGCATCAACCATGCATCAACCTGTACCTCAATCTGCAATCAACCTGTACCATAAACAAGTGAATCAACCATGCACCAACCTGTAGCAAATAACCTGTAATCAACCTGTACCATAAACAAGTGCATCCAACCATGTACCAAGTATGTACCAATCATGTGTCAACTACTCATCAACTATGACTCATCAATATGTACCAACATCATCAACTATACACCTCATGTATGTGCCAACTCATCAACTACTTGTCTCAACCATGTACTCAACATGTACCTCAACCAAAATCCCTCATCAATTTCATCATCCAAATATGATTTGTAGCTCTGTAATAGACCTAGTTTATATGATCACATTCCTGCAAACCTTCCTTAACTTCAACAATAAGAGACTAGAATTTTCATCAAACTTTTCTTTAGTCTCACATGCCTAGTTTTGGATTAGTCAACAAACCTAACTTGAAGTAATCAT
Organism: Picea engelmannii; assembly: GCA_009831015.1. NCBI lineage: Eukaryota > Viridiplantae > Streptophyta > Pinopsida > Pinales > Pinaceae > Picea > Picea engelmannii. The sequence goes on along the minus strand of ML783316.1, from coordinate 569,507 downwards.
AACTTTTTACCTGTAATGTATAAAGATCTGAAACTAATACACAATTTTCTTCAGTGTGTTTTATGAAATTATTCCAGGTGTCACTACTTGGAACCTCTCAAAAAAGGAGTTACAACAAAAAGGGCATACCTTGCTGAATTCTAACTTATTCTAAAGGGCAACCTTGTAGAGCATTCCCTGCACAGAATATTTGTTGAATTGATCTAAAATTATTACACATAATACTACAGATGATACCCTAACCAAAATATTTAGTTTCAATGAATTTCGATATGTTATGAAGAATTCATGACGTGTTTACCCGAAACACCTATTTTTGACTAGTTTCAGGACTAGCCACAAACCCTATTTTCCACGGAGTGTAACTCCAAAAATACAATGACCCACAAGATGAATTTTTTACCAAAGATACTTGGATATTTTTCTCAATGGCATAGAAATTTCACAGTCGAAAGCATTACAGAAATTTGTTTATAGAGAAAATGGTGACATGACCTGTAAATAACATACCTTAGAAAGCACCATCAAAAGAATTTATCCTTCCTTGCATTTCGGCCTTCTTTTCTTCACCTTCCCTCAGAATTTCGGCTTAGATATCCTTGGTTACATCAGACACCTATATATATTCAATATTCTCAAGTGTGATTAAAATGAGAGAGCCTTGCCTCTTATTTATACTCTCCAAGTAGCTTCCTTAAAAACATCTTCTAGGTCACTTGGCCCCACTTTCCTTATTTTAGGGTTAACCCACTTCTAATTTCTCCATAAATTTATTATTGAAATAACTTATTTTGTATTCACTTCGAATTATAATACACTCATTACTTCACTTTATTATATACCTTTTAAAATCTCTTAAACCACTTTGACTACTTTGACCTTTTTGGGCTTCTAGATGACATATGAGGGTCCTCCAACTTCGTAAGGCCATAACTCTCAAAACCATGAGGAGTTATGTGATGTTCCACATACCACCAAAAATGGAATGACATGTACTATCTATATAGAATAGTATTATCTGAAAATATATCATGACTCATACCATTATCCATCAAACAAACTTGGGTCCATTACCCAAACCTGGGGTCTCCAACTTCTCTTGGCCATAACTCTCTAACCATGAGGAGTTATGTGACGTTCCACATACCACCAGAAATGGAATGAAAAGCACTATCCATATAGGATAGTTTACATGAAAAATTTAGTGTCCTTCATCTCATTATTCCACAATTAAGCATGGGTTCTCTTACTCTACAAAGTGTCTTCCTGTGAGGGATTTCACCATAAGGGGACCACTTTGGAGTTCATCTATATTTACTTCTTATCAACCATGAAAAGAGAAGAATGAGTCATCTTTACATCAAACAATCTTGGGTCAATTACCCAAACCTTTGTGCCTCGGGGATTTCTTTAAGGGTTGACATCAATGACAACCAACCTTAATCAACATAAATATCAAAGGAACAGAAGGCACAAGTCTACTCAAAGTTATTGGATTTCCATAGGGAGAACTCCATCCCACATGGAGCCATTGTTACCACCTATTATGTTCTTCAAAGTTTCACCTCTCATCTCTTATTTTCTCCATTTAAAATTTTTCTTGTATAAGCTATAAATTCTCATCATTAGGTTGCTAAGGGTTTGAAATTGTTATCATGGGTAAAAATAGTGTTATATTGAGAAAAATGAAGAATACTTAGTCTTGTAAAAGGGGAAAAGGAAGAATTTTGCACATGTTTGTAGGACTGTCCTATGATATCATTTAAATTTTTAATTCTTTCAATCAGAATCATACGTCATGTCATCACTTATATCTCATTATTACCAAAGTTAGATAACGACTCTCAAGTCATTTCCATACAAAATATGCCAAATGACAGTCTATTCAGGGCGCTATAGGAACTTCCACTTGTCCATGTGTTTTGTCATCATGTGTAATGTTGGAGGAGTTTGAAGACGTGGATTGTCCTACCTGGCATAATGAAATACTCAAGGAAGTTATTAAGTAACCAACCTATATCACAACATGAAAAGGTGGAGGTACTTGCACCTATTCATACTTGTTACACAAAATGTCATGCAGATGGGGTTTTTCAAAAAAATAGTTCTTTTTAACCTGGTGTGTTATTTGATTCTATAAGGTTCAAATTGTAACTGTTCTATCTAAATTTACTCCTTATAGCTAGCAAATCTCGTATCTATCTCCACATAGCATAGAAATCCCACTCCTATAGCAAGGAATCTAGTCTTCTGGTCATGACAACAAAATGGGTAAAAGTGGACACGTGAACAGAAAGGAGCCTAAAGGGCCTGAGATCATGGAGACATACGAAGACAATAGACATATCTTTGACCATGCTAGATGGTATATGTTTTGCACCAAACTAGATGGTTATCACTATGGTGTATCTCATGCATTTTATGAAGGATCTGATGGACAAAGGATTCAGATTGCTAATTTGATTATGCAGGTCACATAGGAATCAGTAGCATTAGGTTGTAATCTTCCTACTGATGGTGAGAAGTGGTTTAAGAAAAAATTAATCATAGGTGGGGATATCAATCAATTCCTAAAACCAGAACATAGAGATCCAAATTAGGCCAAGGGTATTCCTATGGACTCGATATTTGATGAATGGATGGAGGTTATGTTAATGCTCAAATGATTTATCACATGTAAAGGGCATTATTCCATTGTATTCTTGTTTCATCTACGATTCCTCCTTCATTTGTCAGGAGTTAAAAGAATGAGCTTGTCATATTATTTCTCGAGGGACTTGAATAAAATGGCCATGAAGATTCAAGCAAATCCCAAGACTCCCCTGCATGGTATCTATCATCAAGGTTTAATCAAGGTGCCTGTTAAAGAAGAGTTGGAGAAATGACAGAGGACATGGGATCAATTTTTGATCCAATCATGGTTTAAAATTGAAGTTCATACTCCTCCCCAAAGAATGACTGATACCATTGTTGAACCAATGCAAGGAGGATCATCAAGCATAAGTCCACCTGCTGTTTCAAGGAATAATAAAAGGAAGATCATTCTGAAGACTTTATATGAACGAGTCGAGAACACTCCAACTAGTTTGAAAATAGGTGAAGGATCTTCTCATGCACTGGGTGGAGGTAGGAATCCTTTCCCTCATGCACATCAAATTTATACCAGAAAGAGTGTAAGGTTAGTAGAACCTAAAATCTTGAATGAAATTGAAGAACCAGAAACAACAATGGTGTCTGCAAACCTTGTACAAGCAGAAGAACCCATTCCTAAGATAGTTCCTTCTAGTTCCATTTCTTATTATGATGATGTGGATAGATATAAAATTATGGTAAGGAAAAGGAGTACTAGGCCACAAAACAAATTCAGATTGAAATCCAAAGCCAAGCACAACCCTACAATTAAAGGTAAGGTCATATTAATTGATGAAGAGACTACAAACCCTAATGCAAAGTCATCAACAAGCAAGAAGGTTTCTAAATACAGAGCTGAGAAGAAGAAACTAACGAAAGAGGATCTAACAACAACAAAAAAGTCTCCTACAAGAAAAGATAGAGTTTTTGCAAGAAAACAAAGAAAACAAAGTAAATAGAGCATGAAGGGCCTAAAAACTTTGATCATATATGAAGATGATAAGCCAAGGAGAATGAAAACTCGTTTTGAAACGAAGCAAGAAAGAGGTAACAATTTGGATATGTCAGCTGAGGCAACTAAATCCATTTTTCAAGGATAAGTGTCAATTTGAGAGTTTAAGTGTTTATGAAAAAACCTAATTTTTGACTTATGATGATGGATGCTTGATAAAAGCCTTTTTGTTTTCATGATCTCGAAGTTGTATCTTCCTTTCATTAACTATTGACTATAATATGGGAAAGAAAAGGCATGAAGGATATAAAGAACCAGTTTTAAAAGAGTGCTACAGGAAGTTCCCATAGCACTCTTCTTAGGAAAAATAGTGGCACTACAAGAACACCTGTAGCAACCAATTTTGCAGAAAAAGGAACAAAAGAACATTTTTTGTGATGGGAATGGAAGATGATGAGGGTAATATTTTGTGGAATATGAAGGTAGGATATAAGATCCCTTCTAAATTTAAGTTACAACATATTTTTGGTGGATCACAATACATATTAGTCAACTATTATTGTCAAGTGTTGAAAACATGTGAATGATAGAAGATCAGGTGGATTTCATGAAGGATGCAGTGTACCAGCCAGGTGGAATCAAGTCAACAAAAGATCTATCTTTATGTAAAGTTGTTTCCTAGATTATAGGATCTAAAATGTAAATACTTTCTATTTCTATGTATCACTAGATATAGGTAAAATTTACCCTCAGGGTCTGTAGGAGTTGGTTTGAGATATCCCTAGATATCAGATTGGTCATAAATGTTTGGAATTGATGTAAAAATCTATATATTTGATGAAGTAGAAGAAGAGGAGGCTGAATCCCTGTTTTTGGCTTGATATTGCATATCTAAAGATTGTTTTGATCTATCTTTCCTATGTAAAGACTTCAATTGATTATGAAATTAATGGTTAGTTTGTATTATTTCTATGTTTATCATCTTCATGTTTTCTTCTGAAACACTTTGTTGATGTTATACGATGTTATAGGTGTTCGCACTATGAATTGCAACTGATCACTATCCTATGTGGGGAGGCTACATCAATTATACTAAAAGGTACATAATACTCATGAATATGTCTTTTTATATTCTATTTTATTTATTTACCTTTCATGTGTGTTGTAGTTCTTTACTGCATTTATTATAAATAAATTATTTCATTCATTCAGGATTGTATGCATCTTTACCCCAACAAACCTAATTCTCACTTTACCCTACCATCCCCTTCCTTACCGTTCTCTCACCTTCCAACCCTAACTTGAAGTAATATATCTTTATCATCTAACATACCCTATCTTTTCTCACCCTACCAACTAAACCTAACATAGCCTACCCTTACTTAGCCTAACTAAACCTAAATTAACTGTGTACTATATTGTACCCCATAGGCACCATTAATGGTGTGTACCATTTCATGCCAATAGGGTGAGAGAAGAACATTGAATGGTATGCCACTTGCATAGAAAACCCTAAACACTTTTTCATCCATGTCATTCCTACAACCTTGCTCAAGTAAATATGATATTATTTTATGCCCTGAATGCATAGGTGATAATCCACTAGCACGGGGTGATGGTTATCAATCAAGAAAAAGTACATATTAATATACATGAAGGGGCTAGGGGTTCATCATGCACCCAACATGACATGGAACACATTCCTAGTAAGGTGTAAACAATTTTATAGAAAACATTGGCATAACTCATGCACCATCATGACCAAATATTCAAGCATAAAGAACACCACGAGCTTTAACAAGCCACTTTGTTCATGAGGGTACAAATATTCAGCCATGAAAAACAATTTCCATGCAAAATAAAAAATTTCACAAGCCCCATCTATCCACTATTGGATAGGGCTAATGAAAATTCCATCATCATCAATCTCTTCAGTACCTGCAAAATAACCCTTGGAATCTGTTAGAATATTGTGCTCATTTCACCATAGACAATGCTACACCATTTTCACCCAACCATAGGCACAAAGCCACCCCTGATCACTTTAACCTTTGATATAAATAATTATTCTGGGAAGCCTCACTAGAACCAACAGATAAACCAAGGTAGTGCACCTTCTCCAAAGTTAGTGCATAATATATAGTACCAAAATAATGAAAAAGGAATTACTGCAGACCTCCAGCTGTTGCAACTCCTCAACACTTTCACCTTACTTCTGGATGACTTAGTGTGTGTAAAAATGAGTTGGAGCACCTCCTATTTATACCAATCTGGTCAGGTGAACAAGTGTCTCTTCAAGCAGGGCCAACCTTTCCTTTTTTGCATAGTTTTCTCTCCTTCATAGTGGCCTTTCCTTCATATTGGTCTCTCACCACCCCACTATGACTTTACCATAGGATTAACACACACTCATAATCCATAACCTATTTCTTTATTATCCCATCTATGCTCAACTTATATAGATAACCCAAAATAAACTAATAGTTTTTATCTCTGACAACAAACTATTTATTCTATGCGGTTGAATACCCCCAAGGAAAAATTCCTCTAACGAGGAACATGGTGATACATTCCAAGTAGTATGGTACTTAATTCTACTTTGACCAAATCAAAGTCTAGAAATTGGTCATCACGTGACCATCTAAAATATTGAATTTCTAATATAGATAGGTGGTCTAGACCAACATTAGTCCTTCCTATCTTCACTATAAATTCAAAGTCAAATTCCTAAAAAAGTAGTAGCCAACTACAGATGCAAGTATCTGAAACCAAATTTTTTACCAAGTACTTGAGTGTAGAATGATGTGTGAAGAATTTAAAGTGCTCTCATAGTAGGTAGTGACTAAATTTCTGTAACAAATACATTATTTCTAACCCTACTATTCCTATGGTGTTGTAGTTGTGTTCAACCTTAGATAGCTTCTTTCTAGAAAATTAGATTGTTTGATCTCATTTTCTATTTTCTGGGTTGTGCTAATATTTCTCCCAAAGAAATGGTTGAGACATCAACATGCACATGAAATTTGAGGGTCTAGTTTGGTAAAACTAGGATAAGTACATTTACTAGATTTTATTTTAAAATTTCTAATGATTCTTGGCATTATATAGTCTAGAAAAAGTCTTCCACCTTATTTAGTAATCATTCCATGATGGTTGTGATAGTGGCATGCCCCTTAATAAATATTTAGTAGTACCCACTATGGAAAATAGTTTACTATTGTATATAAGCATAGGTTGGGGCCTTGATATACAAAATAATTACTATTTTACCTAGATCCACAAGAAAACAATTCTTGCAAAAAATAGGGCATAGCAGCATGCCAAATGGCATGTAGAATATGAAATTCTCTAGGTTCAAAGAGATATGTAACTACTAACATATTTCAAATTGTTAACGTTGAGTAAATTGTTGGGCTAAAGAAACAATCTACAAAGGTAACCTACAAACCAACTTTAAGACTGGAAACTAGCCTTTCCAATCTAGAGAGGGATCTCTCTGAGACTTGATATCTAATAGACATGTTTCTTTAGAATGATGGCTAGATTTAGAACTTTAAGATAATTTTTCAAGGTCTTCTGACAAAAGATAGTGCTTCTAGGGATATGGAGTCAACCCCTAAAAACAAACAAAACAATGCTTGGTAGATAGAACTCCTCAAAGGAACAAAGGATAAATAAGGTGGTGAACTTCATTGTTTAGTTTGATCATGTAGGGTGAAATAAGAATGGAAACATACAACATGATTAGAGCACCACAATGGGTGAATTCTGATCTTAGCTGAGAAGAAAAACATAATTTAAATTAGTTAAGCCTAGAGCATCATTAGATGAATTTTGGACATTCAATTTACCAATTTAAAGAGAATAAGTTGCAGACAAAAATAAGTACACATGGAATACATGCAAAGAAAGGTACAAACTTCAAATCACCACCATTAGAATATTTTTCTTAAGGAACTCAAGACTTCTGCATTTGTATTTCTTTAGTTTCAGGAAATTACATAGAGGATCAAAATGTATATACTTTTTCTCGTGCACCCCCTTTTTACATAAAAATAGTCCCTATATATAGATAAATAAAACTACGCTTAGATGCTAGGAGTCAAACTACTATCTCCTAGAGTTATGGATCTAGTTGTTTTCAAAGAGAACAACAACCTCTACAACATTTACCAAAAATAGGAAAAACGATTTAGCAATCATAACCTATCCGAGATGTTATTTATAATAATAAATTATTTAGAAAATCAAAACCATATGGTTGTGATGAATCATCTTGTGTATCGTTGGACAACACTGTCATTGTTGTGCGGTAAATTCTGGTTTAGGCTGTGCAAATGCTGGCTGCAAAATATGCGTAGTGATTTCGCATGATGGATCTTCATGCCGATGTTGTGCATGTGGATCCAGTTAGAAGCAAAGGAGAGGATCATTCAATTTTTCCATAGCTTCCTTGTCCAAAATAAATTGCAGTCGTAAGGCCCTGTTTGTTCTTCTCAATGACAAATTTTGTCTCTTCAAACTCCTCACCTATCTCAACAAAGCCACATTTGTTTTCAATTTTGATTGAGTGTCACAGAGAGTTTCACATGCATCGTCAATATCTGGTCTGCATTCCTTGAAATGTTACATGATTCTTTCCTTTGATATCCTTTTTTCTTCACTGAGCTCAATAATCACATCTTGAGCCTCTCTGAGCTGCTTTTTCAACCAATTCATATTATTTTCTCCCCCTAACGGTGAGGTAGAATATCTTGGACTTGCTAGACTATGTGATGCTGATGTTTCAAGAATTCTTCCTGCTAGCTTCCTCCTCAATTCTCTATTCTCTTGATAGAATTGGGCTATGACATGTTGAGCTTTCTTTATTTGTTGCTTCACCTCCTTAATATCTTCATCTTCCTCACCTAGTTCCACTTGCTTTTCATCAATCCCTTGGTTTGCACATTCAACATGCCCTGGATGAATTCTGGGTATGGGAAATCTCCTAGTAGAGGACTTGGTGCGTGGTTTATTGGGATATTGGGTCTCCTCAGTTTTGTTAGTAAATGTTAGTTTTCTTCTCTTCTTGGATTGTAGTTGACTAAGTGATGCATCTTTGATTTCTTTTCCTTTTCTTCTTTCAACAACATCTCCTCCTCTCACTTCTGAACTATGAAGTGTTGATTTCTCAGTAGATAAGGGAATATCTCCTTTAGGGTCTCTGGGAATGTTTGATGAAATTAGGAAAGAATTCAAGTCCCTCTTCAAATTTCCCAACTCCTCAACCACTAAAATTTTAATCAAGAAAAAATGGAATAAGTTGTTCTTAGGTTGGCCAACTTATGCTTGGACACTGTCTGTCATCTTTCCCAAGCTTTGACATAGGAATAAAGGTAAGTTTAAAGGACTTATTTCTATGAAATGCATCAGAAGCTTGGTGTGATATTGACACACCTTGTCAAATCTTCCCTCACAGGTGAAGTACTTCCTGATTATCTTCAAAAGTTTCTCAAAAGGTTCCAGAAGATACTCATTGGGAATGTTGTCTCCAATTTTCTGATTTCTATATTCAGGGTTGATGAAATAAATATAGCATGAAATATCTAATGGTATACCCTTAAACAATTTTTCTCCTTACATAGGGATCTCTGTCGCATCTGACATAGTTTCCTCTCTCACTTGAAAAGTGATTCCTGCAATAGTTACACTGACATCAGTAAAATTAAGGGAGAACTGCTTAGTTAGTTGCACATTATATCTATGAATATTTTCACATAAACGTATGCATCTAGCTTGTTCAAAGGACACTTTGATCACTGGGTCTGCATTTATTAACTTTAAATCCCATGGTTCAAACCTCATGACCTTCTCGCTTCTTGCATTCTTTATTTTACTTTGAGAAGTTTCCATGATGTTGGTTGATGCAAAACCCCTACCTCAACAGGTTTTGCTTGACGTCCCAGTCTAAGGATCATTCTTAATATCCCCTTGAGCCGAAATGGCTCTTCGATTCCTAGCTAGAATCTTCACACTTGTAACCACATGTCCTTCTTAGGAGCTATGCTTGTACAAACAAGCACTAGGCACGAACTCTTACCCACGTGACCAACCAATGTGATCACAACCTTTACCTGAAAAGGTATTTCATGAATCGTGATTTTGGGGGTATTGGCGTGATACAACCCCAACACTCCACATCACGAAACCCTAAAACCCGATGTGGGACCTCTCCCCAAGACCAGATTTGACGGTCCTATGCCTCCTCCTTGATCGAGGGCCACGATCGTATCGCGACTTCGCATTTTGTGATATCGAGATTGTTTGTGTAGTGTAAGCCCAATGCCCCAAATCCCGACTTTTGAAATGATGAGATATGAACTCAAGAGAGAAATCAATCCCATTGATCCAGATCTAATGGATATTATTCCTCCTAGGCTTGTGAGCACTGAAAGGTTATCAGCCTTATCCTCCCTGCTAATCTACTAGATCCAACGATTCACGAAATTTCAGTATTCCTCCTTTCGAGAAATTCCACCGTCCATTCAGATTTTCAATGGCTCCAAGCTAAAGGACTTGGCGTTAATTCTTCCAGGGTCAACCTATGTGAGGTGACTTCAAACTTCTACTTTTCTTCAAATCCCTCGAAGTCTCTATCCCTTTTGAGCTTGGCTTCTATTACAAACTCAAGAATTCCAAGGGTTCTTTGCACTCACTCCTTGTGGTACTCATGATAACCTCTAGTTATCTAACATCTTCCACTTCTGTGCACTCCTTGCAACACAAATCCTTCAACCCCTCACTTGGGTTGGAAAAGCATAAGAATTCAACCTGCCTGCACACTCCTTCCATGGCTCTATGCTATAATCACACTTTTGCTAGTATGAGAAAAACGATATCTCTCCTGATCTTTTCTGAGGTAAAACTTAGAACCTTTCAACGCACACTTTGTGGACTTTCACTGCACTCCTTGCAGGAATTCTCAGGACTAGAAACAATTGAAACTCATTCTCTCCCTCTCAAAGAATTCATACATTCAATCATGAAATCATACGTACACAACATTGAAACAAATGCATGAAAGAGACTGGAATTAATTGTAAACATACCATTCAATAGATATAAATAGAATTCATAAACACCATGAAATTTGGATCAAAGATTCCTTATATTAATCCAAGTGCATCTGTACATGGGTTCTATAGCATCAACTATCTTCTTATACACTCTTCTACAATATCTGTTCTTCTATTCTCTTGCCCTACAACTATCTAATTCTTACAATGAGAATAATGATACATTAAAATACATATGAGGGAGATTTCTAAAGTTTTCCCTCCTACACTCTAAGCTATCTAATAAAAAAAAAAGCTACAACTACTTTACATTTAATAAAATAAATGCCTCCAACAAACAGATGAGAGAAACCACTCAAGATCTGTATTACAACTCAAAACATAAATGTGAATGCATCCTTTCAAGATATTACATTAATGTCTTATCCTTTCAAATTCAAAACACTTTCAAAATGTGCATTGGTGCATATCCAGCTGTCCTCCGCTCTTACGCTTGCTTTGCTGGCTTGCTTACGATGCTCCTGCATCATAATCCTCTGGCTGAAAAATTCATGAACTTTTTTTCATGAGCTCCTACACCTTCTGTCCATGTTTATGGATATTTGCTTCATTTTCCCAACTGGCATCCTCAATCGAGTGTCCTTTCCATTTGACCAAATACTCAAAATACATCTTTCTCCGGGTCTTTTTTTTAACTCTTTGATCAATGACCTTTTACATCTACGGCTTTTCAGATACAAGAATCTATTTGACCCATTGAATTTATTTTTGATATTCTTCTCCTATGGATTCATATTTTCTGTAAGGATACATATTTTCTACATTGAATATGGGTGATATGCCCACATCATTTGGAAACTCTATCTCATAATCATTTTCTTTGAATTTCCTTATGATTTTACATGGCCTTATCTTTTTCATCTTTAGTTTATTATACATTCCCCTTGGGAACCTTTATTTTCTTAGGCGTGCTAAGACTAATTCTCCCACTTTGAACTAAAGTTCTCTTCTATGTTGATCTTCTCTATGCTTATATTCCTAGTTGGAATTCTTTATCCGCTCTCAGATTTTACTGTGGAGATCTTGCATCTCTACTGCAAATTCTTCCGCTCTAGCACTCCTGAACTCGCTCTACTCTAAGTCTCTCAACTCAGACACTCCCCTTGGTTGCATTCTATACATTATCTAGAATGGGCTCTTTCCTATGCTCCTATTCGGTGAATTGTTATATGAAAATTCCTCTTGTGGAAGAATCTGATCCCACTGACTGTGATGTTCAGCTGCTAAACTCCTCAACAAGTCCCCTAAACTTTGATTTACTACCTCATTCTGTCCATCCTTCTGAGGGTGATATGATGATCTAAAATATAAATTTGTCCCCATCTTTTTCCATAGTTTCCTCTAGAAATGACCAACAAATTTGGTATCTCGATTTGAAACAATACTCTTGGATAAGCCATGAAGTCAAACAACTTCTTTGAAAAATAGGTTTGCAATGTGTGTTTCATCACTGGTTTTCTGACAGGAAATGAGATGTGCCATTTTTGAGAATCTGTCGACTACCACGAATATGGAATCACAACCTCTCTGTGTCCTTGGCAGTCCTAACACAAAATCCATACTTACCACATCCCACAACCTCTCTGGTACTGGCAATGGCTGATATAATCCTGTATTCTATTTCTTCCCCTTTGCATGCTGGCAAATTCTACAGTTGTTGACAAATTTCTTGACATCTGTCCTCATCCATGGCCAATAATATAAATTGTTTAGCTACGCAAATGTTTTGTAATGGATGAAATGTCCAATCAATCCTCCACTATGTTTTTCTTTCAAAATATTCTCCCTCATAAAACTCTTCGGGATACAAAACTGTTTTCTTTTGAATAATAATCCATCCTGGATTAAGTATTCAATCCATTGGCTTCTGTCTCTCAGAACAGGATTCTCACATGCTCCATAAGCATCCCTGAAATCTGAGTCATCCCTGTACATATCCTTAAGGTTATCAAAACCTAAGTTGTTCACACGAAACTTCTGTAGAATCAAACATTTCTTGCTCAATGCATCAACAACCTTGTTAGTAGTTCCAGAAATGTGCTTTCTAACAAAAGTAAAGTTTTGCATAAATTCAACCCATTCACATGTTTCTATTTCAATTTTTCCTGTCTTATTATGAATTGTAAAGAATGGTTGTCGCTATACAAGAGAAACTATTTCGGAACCAAGTAGTGCCTCCATTTCTTCAACGCATGTATGACTGCATAAAACTCTTTATCATATGTGGAATATTTCATCTTGGCATCGTTCATCTTCTCACTAAAGTATGCAATTATTATATTGTCCTGGCTTAAGACTACTCCAACCACAAACCCACTTGCACCACATCTAACTTGAAATGTCTTACCAAAGTCTGGTAGAACCAGAACTGGATGTTCGATTATCTTCTCCTTCAACATCTTAAAACTTTTCTCTACTTTCCTTTGTCCAATGAAAAGATTTATGTCTTTTCTTGACTGTGTCCATCATTGGTGCATAAATTCCACTAAAATTTCTAATGAATTTCCTGTAAAAACTGGCTAGTCCATGGAAGCTTCTGACTTCAAAGGTATTTCTCGGTGATGTCCATTCTTTGATTTCTTTCACCTTCTCAGGATCCATGTTCAACTCATTCGAAGAGATCAAAAAGCCCAAATAAATGAGTTCTTTCTTCATGAAAGATGAATTGTTCATATTTATCAGCAACTTCTCTTACTACAACCTCCTCATTACAAGAGTTAGGTGTTTCAAATGTTCTTCTTCAGTCTTACTGAAGATCAATATATCATCAAGATACACAATTACAAACTTTCCAATGAAATATTTTAGGACTTCGTTTATTAACCTCATGAAAGTACTTCGTGCATTCATCAAACCAAATGGCATGAAAATCCATTCATGCAGTCCTTCATTCATCTTGAATGTTGTATTCCATTCATCGCCTTCCCTCATTCTAATTTGATTATATCCTCTTTTCAAATAAATCTTTGAAAAAAACCTTGTTCCAATCAAGCAATCCATTCTCGATAAAGAAAATCTATACTTGATAGTGATTTTGTTTATAGTCTTTGAGTTTGTACACATTCTCCATCCACCATCCTTCTTTGGACTTAACATTGTTGGTACAACGCATGGAATCAAGCTTTCTCTTATCAACCCCTTGTCCATCAAATCCTGGACTTTCTTCTTGACATCTTCATTCTCCTGCGGCGTCAACATGTACGCTTCTTTGTTCAGTAAACTTGATCCTGGTATAAGGTCAATGTGCTAGTTATACTTCTGATGGGTCAAAATGAGAAAGGTAAATCGTCCACCACTATATCAACGAAATTATCCATCATTTTATGAATTTCCTACGGTATATTATCTATCGAAGTATTGGTCAAAATGACTCTAGGTTTCCTTACCACAACAAACTGCATGTCTTCTTCTTTCTTAAATTCCTCCAGAAGTTCCTTCCCGCTCATGATAAGTCTAGTGTTGCTTGCTTCTTATTTCACCTTCTTGTCTTCAATTGGTAGCAACATATGTGTCCTAGCATTCTTCTCTAAGGTGTATGTGTTCTTTCTCCCATCATGAACAACATTTTTGTCAAATTGCCACAGTCTTCCCAACAAAAGATGAAAAACATCCATGGGAATAACATCACACAAAATCTCATCCCTATAACCCCCTATCTTAAATTCAACTAAACATTGTTTAATGACAGTCACCTAATGTCCTTTTTGCAACCACAAGACTTTATATGGGCTCGGATGTGCAATTGTCTCCAATTACAGCTTCTCCACCATTTCTGTGGATACTATATTATCTATGCTTCCACTGTCCACAATTACCTTGCATACCCTATCTTTGGTCTTGCAAGCAGTTCTAAACAAATTGTTCCTCTGGACTAGATTCTCCACCTCTTTCTCTAGTTTTAAGAGAATTTCCCTCATCATTAAGGATCTTCCACCTTCTGCATCTTCTGCCTCAACATTTCTCCTCTGTGCTTCTGAAATGTGAGCTTCGCCTCCTCCATATCTTTTTATATCAGGACATTCAAGACATTTGTGTTCGATCTTTCCACAAAAAAAACACTTTATCTCACATCCTCTGCCTCTGCCTCTTCCTCTTGCTCACATAAAAGTGTTCTTATCGACATATTGTCATCTTTGTGAAATTCCTCCTCTTTCTGGGTGATTATGAGGTTTCTTTTCTTCATCCTTGGGATTTTTCACTCTATCTTGGGCAATTTCTTGGCCTCTTCTCTGACTTCTACCTCTGCCCCTTTGACCTTGCTTTCGGGCCAATTTTTCTTCTTCCTTCAGAGAAATCTGATAAGCATCTTCCACATTTTTTATTGTCACCATGATCATCTCATCCTGAATGTCATATCTTAGACCATTAATGTATTTGGTGAGATTTTCATCATCACTCTCGCGATGACTAACTATGATATTTAGTCAGTAAAACTCTTCAATGTATTCCTTCACTGTCATCCCCTTCTGTCTCAAATTCTGCATTCTTCAAAAAAAATTAATTTGATAGTCTCTAGGTATAAACTTGTCTTTCATTTTTTCCTACCATCATATCCCATCTTTTGATTCTTTGCTTGCCTTTGCAATGCATGTTAGCCAGTAGTTCATCCCACCATATTCTTTCATGCCCTTTCAATCTAGTGACAACATGTTTTACTTTCATATCTTCTTCTATATATTCATAATCAAAGTATTTATCCAAATCTCTAAACCAATCTAACAGCTCCTCAACATCTAAGTTGCCTTCATACATCAAAATATCCATTTTTTCTCTGGCCCCTATTCTTGCATCAACTCTGAATAGATGTTCCTCTGCAACATCTTTGGATACAACTTCTTCTTCATCCCTAGCCTCATTTTAAATTTTGGGTTCACTGATATCTCCAGTATCAGTAGCTCATCTCTATGTTGTCTCCATAGAATCTAATCGAGCACGAAGTTCTCTCATTTCCCTTTCCATGGCTGGATCGGGCATTGGTATGTCTTGATGTCTTCTGGGTGGCATTGATGTATTCTTCTCTTTACTACAGATATTTAAAATCTGTGCTCTGATACCACCTGGAGCAACAACCCTACCTCAACAAGTTCTTCTTGACCTCCTGGTCTAAGGATCATTCTTAATCTCCTCCACTATGTTTTTCTTTCAAAAGATTCTCCCTCATAGAACTCTTCAAGATACACAACTGATTTCTTTTGAATAATAATCCATCCTGGATTAAGTATTCAATCCATTGGCTTCTGTTTCTCAGAAAAGGATTCTCACATGCTCCATAAGCGTCCCTAAAATCTTTGTCATCCCTATACATATCCTTAAGGTTATCAAAACCTAAGGTGCTCACACGAAACTCCTGCAGAATAAAACATTTCCTGCTCAATGCATCAACAACCTTGTTAGCAGTTCTAGAAATGTTCTTTCTAACAAAAGTAAAGTTTTGCATAAATTCAACCCATTCACATGTTTCTGTTTCAATTTTTCCTGTCTGGTTATGAATTGTAAAGAATGGTTGTCGCTATACAAGAGAAACTATTTCGGAACCAAGTAATGCCTCCATTTCTTCAATGCATGTATGACTGCATAAAACTCTTTATCGTACGTGAAATATTTCATCTTGGCATCATTTAGCTTCTCACTAAAGTATGCAATTAGTCTATTGTCTTGGCTTAAGACTACTCCAACCGCAAACCCACTTGTGTCACATCTCACTTGAAATGTCTTACCAAAGTCTGGCAGAACCAGAACTGGCTGTTCGATTATCTTCTCCTTCAACAAATTAAAATTTTTCTCTGCTTTCCTCTGTCCAATGAAAATATTTATGTCTTTTCTTGATTGTGTCCATCATTGGTGCATAAATTCCACTAAAATTTCTAGTGAACTTCTTGTAAAAAATGGCTAGTCCATGGAATCTTCTGACTTTAAAGGTATTTCTCGGTGATGGCCATTCTTTGATTTCTTTTACCTTCTTAGGATCCATGTTCAACTCATTCGAAGAGATAAAAAAAACCCAAATAAATGAGTTCTTTCTTCATGAAAGATGACTTCTTCATATTTATCAACAACTTCTCTTGCTACAACCTCTTCATTACTAGAGTTAGGTGTTTCAGATGTTCTTCTTCAGTCTTACTGAAGATCAATATATCATCAAGATACACAATTACAAACTTTCCAATGAAATCTTTAAGGACTTCATTTATTAACCTCATTAAAGTACTTTGTGCATTCATCAAACCAAATGGCATGAAAATCCATTCATGCAATCCTTCATTCATCTTGAATGCTGTCTTCCATTCATCGCCTTCCATCATTCTAATTTGATTATATCCTCTTTTCAAATAAATCTTTGAAAAAAACCTTGATCCAATCAAGCAATCCATTCTCGGTAAAGAAAATATATACTTGATAGTGATTTTGTTTATAGGCCTCGAGTTTGTACACATTCTCCATCCACCATCCTTCTTTAGACTTAACATTGTTGGTACAATGCATGGAATCAAGATTTATCTTATCAACCCCTTGTCCATCAAATCTTGGACTTTCTTCTTGACCTCTTCATTCTCCCGTGGCGTTAATATGTAAGCTGCTTTGTTCAGTAAACTTGCTCCTGGTATAAGGTCAATGTGATGGATTATACTTCTGATGGGTGGAAACGAGCAAGGTAAATCATCCACCACTATATCAATGAAATTCTCTATCATTTTTCAAATTTCCTATGGTAGCTCATCTATCAAAGTATTGGTCAAAATGACTCTAGGTTTCCTTACCACAACAAACTACATGTCTTCTTCTTTCTTGACTTCCTCCAGAAGTTCCTTCCCACTCATGAGAAGTCTAGTGTTGCTTTCTTCTTCTTTCACCTTCTTGTCTTCAATTGGAAACAACATATGTGTCTTAGCATTCTTCTCTAAGGTGTATGTGTTCTTTCTCCCATCATGAACAACATTTGTATCAAATTTCCATAGTCTTCCTAACAAAAGATGAAAAAAATCTGTGGGAATAACATCACACAAAATCTCATCCCTGTAACCCCCTATCTTAAATTCAACTAAACATTGTTTAGTGACAGTTACCTAATCTCCTTTTTGCAACCACTAGAATTTATATGGGCTTGGATGTGCAATTGTTGCCATTTATAGCTTCTCCACCATTTCTGTGGATATTATATTATCTATGCTTCCATTGTCCACAATTACCTTGCATACCCTATCCTTGGTCTTGCAAGCATTTCTAAACAAACTGTTCCTCTGGACTGGATTCTCTACCTCTTTCTCTGGTTTCAAGAGAATTTTCCTCATCATTAAGGATCTTGTACCTTTTGCATCTTCTACCTCAACATTTCTCCTCTGCACTTATGAAATGTGATCTTTGCCTCCTCCATCTCTTTTTATATTAGGACATTCAAAATATTTGTGTTTGATCTTTCCACAATAAAAAACACTTTATATCACCTCCTCTGCCTCTGCCTCTTCCTCTTGCTCACAAAAAAGTGTTCTTATCGACATATTATCCTCTTTCTGGGTGATTATGAGGTTTCTTTTCTTCATCCTTGGGCTTCTTCTCTCTATCCTGGGCAATTTATTTGCCTTTGCTCTGACTTCTACCTCTGTGCCTTTGACCTTGCTTTCGGGCCAATTTTTCTTCTTCCTTCAAAGCAATCTGATAAGCATCTTCCACATTTATGATAGTCACCATGATCATCTCATCTTGAATGTCATATCTCAGACCATTAATGTATCTGGTGACCTTTTCATCATCACTCTCACAATGACCAACTCTGATATTCAGTTGGTAAAACTCTTCAATGTATTCCTTCACTGTCATCCCCTTCTGTCTCAAATTCTTCATTCTTCAAAAAAAATTAATTTGATAGTCTCTGGGTATAAACTTGTTTTTCATTTTTTCTACCATTCTATCCCATCTTTTGATTCTTTGCTTGCCTTTACAATGCCTGTCAGCCTATATTTCATCCCACCACATTTTTGCATGCCCTTTCAATCTAGTGACAACATGTTTTACTTTCATATCTTCTTCGATATATCCATAATCAAAGTATTTATCTAGAGCTGTAAACCAATCTAGCAGCTCCTCAACATCTAAGTTGCCTTCATACATCAGAATATCCAGTTTTTCTCTGGCCCCTATTCTTGCATCAACTCTGAATAGACGTTCCTCTGCAACATCTTTGGCTACAACTTCTTCTTCATCCCTAGCCTCATTTTCACTTTTGGCTTCACTGATATCTCTAGTATCAGTAGGTCATCTCTGTGCTGTCTCCATAGACTCTAATCGAGCATGAAGTTCTCTCATTTCCCTTTCCACGGCTGTATCGGGCATTGGTATGTCTTGATGTCTTTTGGGCAACATTGTTGTAATATTCTCTTTAATATAGATATTCAAAATCTGTGCTCTGATACTACCTGGAGAAACACCCCTACCTCAGCAGGTTCTTCTTGACCTCTCGGTCTAAGGATCATTCTTAATCTTCCCTTGAGCCGAAATGACTCTTCGATTCCCAGCTAGAATATTCACACTTATAACCACATGCCCTTCGTAGGAGCTACACTAGTACAAACAAGAACTAGGAGTGAACTCTTACCCACATGACCAACCAATCTGATCACAACCTTTACCCGAAAAGGTATTTCACGAGTCGTGATTTCAGGGGTATTGACGTGATACAACCCCAACACTCCACATCCAATAAACCCCAAAACCCAATGTGGGACCTCTCCCTAAGACCAGATCTGACGGTCTTGTGCCTTCTCCATGATCGATGGCCACGATCGCGTCACAAATTCACATTTTACAATATCGTGTCTGTTTGTGTAATGTAAGCCCAATGCTCCAATTCCCGACTACCAAAATGTCGAGATCTGAACTCAAGAGACCAACGACTTCCGTTGACCCAGATCCAATAGATACTATTCCTCCTGGGATTCTAAGCACTAAAAGTTTATTAGCCTTATCCTCCCATTGATCTACTAGATACAATGGCTCATGGAATTTTGGTATTCCTCCTTCAAAGAAATTCCACCATTCATTCATATTTTCAATGGCTCCAAGCCAAAGGACTTGGCATCAATTCTTCTGGGGTCAACCTCTGTGAGGTGACTTCAACCTTCCTCTTTTCTTCAAATCCATCGAAGTCTCTATCCCTTCTGAGCTTGGATTCTACTGCAAACTCAAGAATTCCAAGGGTTCTTTGCACACACTCCTTGTGGAACTCACGATAACCTTAGGCTATCTGATGTCTTCCTCTTATGTTCACTCCTTGAAACATAAATCCTTCAACCCCTCACTTAGGTTGGAAAAGTATAAGACTTCAACCTTCCTATGCACTCCTTGCACAGATCTATGCTATACTCATACTTCTATTGGTATGAGAACAACGATATCTCTCCTGATATTTTTTGGGGTAAAACTCAAAACTTGTCAATGCACACTTTGCAAAATTTCATAGCACTCCTTGCAGGAATTCTCAGGACGAGAAACAATTGAAACTCATTCTCTCCCTCTCAAAGACTTCATACATTCAATCATGAAATCATACATACACACAACATTGAAACGAATGCATAACATAGACTGGAATTAACTGTAAACATACCATTCAATAGATGTAAAAAGAATTCATAAACAACATGAAATTTGGATCAAAGCTTCCTTATATTAATCAAAGTGCATCTGTACATGGGTTCTATAGCATCATCTATCTGCTTATACACTCTTCTACAATCTTTGTTCTTCTATTCTCTTTCTCTACAGCTCTTTAATTCTTACAATGAGAATAATGATACATTACAATACATACGAGGGAGATTTATAGAGTTTTCCCTCCTACACTCTAAGCTATCTAATTGAAATAAAAGCTACAACTACTTTACATTTAATACAATAAATGCCTCCAACAAAACAATGAGAACAACCGCTCAATATCTATATTACAACTCAAAACATAAATGCGAATGCATCCTTTCAAGATATTACATTAATGTCTTATCCTTTCAAATTCAAAACACTTTCAAAATGTGTGCTAGTGCATATCTAGCTGTCCTCCACTATTGTGCTTGATTTGTTGGCTTGCTTACGATGCTTCTGCATCATTGGTATATGTCAATTTCAGGCACACATCAATAGATTGTAATAGCCTCTCTACCTAACGAATAATAATAGTAACCTTTGCACAATGCGCAAGAAAAGGTAACAACAGGAAAATTTGTGCGGAAAACAAATCAGTGACATAAAATTCAACACAGTGAGAAACTCAACGCAATAGTAAAAAGAGAGGGAAAACTTCGGTGCAAAAGTAAAAATCAATGGAAAAATTTGGCGCAATGAAAATATTGGCACAACAGTAAACAACAACGAGAAACTTTGGTGCAATGAAAATCTCGGCACAACAGTAAACAACAACAGGAAACTTTGGCGCAATGAATATCTTGGTGCAACAGTAAACAACAACGAGAAACTTGGTGCGGGAGTAGGTAATATGAATTTATCTTAGAAGAAAGAAGGTTGACTGTGAGAAAAACAAACTCATTCCATAAGCTACTTTGCAACGAACTCCAAGGAAAATTCTTGAATAATGATTTAAAGCAATGGAGGATACGCAACAAAATCAGAAAAACAAATTTATGTAGCGACTGGCAACACACAATATTTGCATAGAAAAAGGATTCAGAGATTACTGGAAAAACTATGGATGACGCACAAGTTTTGAAAGTGATGAATAAACATGAAGGGTGACCAATATTTATGCTTGAATGGATAATGAATGAAATTATGAAAAGGGACGAAAAATCCACGACGACAATATTTTTAAGGCAGGTTAAAGATTTTCACAGTGAACTCGTGCAACGAGTACTCCTTTGAAATGGTACAAATGATATGGAGTACTATGATTGTTCACTTTTCTTACTTTATGATTAGGTAATTAAGACCCATAATATCTTTTGAGATGACATTTATCCTAATCACTTGATTCAACATGACTCAAGACCTTTACAATTTAAACATGAAGAACCTTACACCCTTTTACCAATTTATGGCCAAAATCCTTACTTGACATTTAAAACCATTCTTTATTTGGTCACTTACCTCATAAAATTCGACACACCAACTGCGACTTATTTAGGAAAATTTTGTTTTTTATAAAGATTAAGACATGACTCTGAAATGTTTTGGACAAACCTCTAACTATAACTACAAAAAACATGGTGCTAACATCTGGCTCCAATGGGGTTTCTATCCTCCCAGTGGGGTAGCAAAGAACAATAGACCAAGTGCCTAAACATTGGGCTTTATTTGACTCAAAAAATATAAAGTGACAAAACAAACTCATTTACAAAACTTTCTTGACACAACTTTGACCAAACTCAGCATAAACTTAAGGCCTTCACTTCGAGTTTCATTTTTCTGCTGATTACTGATTCGAAATGCTTCATCTGAAAATAAAATGGTTATTTACAATGACATGAAGAGAGTCAATTTTTTTTAAACAATATAGTGTTTGAGAAACCTGCCATTCACAGGTCCTCCACCAATAAGATCTCCATTAAGCTCCTACAACAAATAGGCATTGTTCCCATGGCATGCAACAATCTTGAATGGTCCCAACCAAATATGATCAAAATTCCCATGTTTCCCTTTGTCTTCATTCGTTGCATCCCACTTTAGTGCCAAATCATTCACCTTGAAATCATCTTCCTTAGTATGTCTATCAAAAGCTCTTTTCATTTTATCTTGGTGCAATTGTGATTTATTGAAGACATGTTCTCTCATTTGTTGCACATGGATTAATTGGTTTATTCTCCTTAGAGCATCATTTGGTTCAACTTCTTGTTCTTACAGTAGTATCATCAGTGGCATTCCTAATGAGGTAGGAAAAACTGCCTCTGTACCATATACAATCTGAAACGGTGATGTGGGAATAGACCTTTTAGTGGTAATCCTGTCATCCCATAACGCATAGATGAGATTTTTGTGCCAAGATTTCTTGTTTTCCTCCATAAGCTTCTTAATAATCCTGGTCAAGATTTTGTTGGATGATTCAACCAACCCATTACCCCGTGGATATTAATATGTGGAATGGCCAAGAGTTGTATTATAGTCACTACGAAATTTCTCCATTTTCTTGGATTTGAATGCTGCTGCATTGCTAGTAATGATCTTGAATGGACAATCAAATATCGAAAAAATATTGCTTTCTAAAAATTAAATGATAATAGCATCAATGGCTTGCCTTGTGGGGACTACTTCAATCCATAGGTGAATTATTTTGTGGCTGTCAATATCCATCTATGATGAGTTGAGGATGGAGGATGAATTTCTCCTATAAAATCAAGGCCCCATATCAGGAATGGTTCTTCAAAAGAGATGGGATTTAAAGATAAAGGCTACAACTTTCTTTTTCCATAAAAAATATGGCATTCATGGAAGTTGGAAACTTCCTTGTATACAATAGAGAAAATACTAGGCCAATAGAACCCTGCCCTTAGTATTTTGTGCATGGTGGGATTCCAATAATGATGCCCCCCAAAATCACCTTTGTGAAACTCTTTGATAGCATTTTTCATTTCTTCCTCCAACAAAAAATTTAGCAATATCCCACCTGGATATTTCCAATACAAAGAATGGTCTAGAATGAAAAACTTTGTTGCTTTCAACTTCAAAAATCTGGCTTTGGTTTTTCTTAACTTAGGAGGGGCTTGTAAATGTTTTAGTACATAAATAATATCAACATGCCAAGGAGAATCAAGGAATTTTTGGGATACCTGTAGGACTGTTTCTTCTTCTTAATTTTCTGATAAATCAACAACAACATTGATTCCCAAAACATCACAATTGGACTGCTCCATCAACTTTGCAAGCCCATGACCTTTAATCATCTTTGTAGGTTTGATCTCAAGGTCATACTCCAACATCACTTCTATCTATTTTCCCCTTCTCCCTTCAAGATCAAGCATAATCAAAATATATTTTACAGAGTCACTAAGAACATAAGCAATGACATGGGAATGCAAGTTACAAGTTCTAAATTCCTTAAGGGCTTTCACCAAGGCATATTCCTGTTTTTCCATGATGTCATACCTTAGTGGGGAGTCTCTCAATTGTTGGATTACTGAGAGAGGGGGGGGGGGTTGAATTAGTAAGAGAGAATAATCATTTTTAACCATATTATCCAAGTGTTATATCAATGTAGCATTATCATCCAATAACTGCAGAGTAAATAAACAATGAAAAAATGAACAATCATACACATACAAAGTACAATAGTGTTCTACATGGGAAATGAAAGTGGGAGAAAACCACATAATGATTTGTCTTATATGTCTTGAAGAATTACATTCATTGGAAGCACCAACTTCCTTTGTTTTCCAGCTTCAACTGGAAGGAGGCTCCAACCCCCTAGTTTCTCAGGCTACAACCTGAGGGAAGCTCCAACTCCCCAATTCTCTGGCTACAACCAGAAGGAGGCTACAACTCCCTATGTTCTTTGGCTACAACCAGAAGGTGGCTATAACCACATGTCCTTTCCCCGTCCAACCTCCCTAAAGTATAAGTATAATGATGGAACCACTTCCACACTATCACTGTGAGATATATCATTGTAAACCTATACCAATCAACCTGTACCAATAACCTAAACCATTCATCAACATATACCTCAACCTGCAATCAAACTGTACCATAAACAAGTACATCAACCATGCACCAACCTGTACCAACCAACTTGTAATCAACCTGTTCCATAAACAAGTGCATCAACCATGCACCAAACCTATACAAATAACCTTAGAAAGCATCATTAAAGGAATTTATCCTTCCTTGAATTCCATCCTTCGTTTCTTCACCTTTCCTCATAAATTCAGCTTAGATATCATTTGGTTACCTCATACACCTATAGATATTCAATATTCTCAAGTTTGATGTAAAATGAGAGAGCCTTTCCTCTTATTTATAGTCTCCAAGTAGCTTCCTTAAAAGCATCTTCTAGGTCACTTTGCCCACTTTCCTTATTTTAGGGTTAACCCACTTCTAATTTCTCCATTAAATTTATTATTTAAACAATTTATTTTGTATTCACTTTGAATTATAGTGAAATCATCACTTCACTTTATTATTTACCTTCAAAATCTCTTAAACCACTTTGACTACTTTGATCTTTCGAGGCTTCTAGATGACATATGAGGGTCCTCCAACTTTGTAAGACCATAACTCTCAAACCGTGAGGAGTTATGTCATGCTACACATACCACCAGAAATGGCATGACATGTACTCTCCATATAGAATAGTATTACCTGAAAATATATCAAAATTCATACTACTATCCATCAAACAAACTTTGGTCGATTACCTAAATCTCGGTTCTCCAACTTCTCATGGCCATAACTCTCTAACCGTGAGGAGTTATGTGGCGTTCCACATACCACCAGAAATGACATGACAAGCACTATCCATCTAGGATAATTTCACTGAAAAATTCACTGACCTTAATCTCATTATTCCACAAATAAGCATGGGTTCTCTAACCATACTTCTAGTATAACTCAATCCGCAAAGTGTCTTCTCGTGAGGGATTTCACCATAAGGGGACCACTTTGGATTTCATCCATATGTACTTCATATCAACCATGACAAGACAATAATGAGTCATCTTTACATAAAAAAAACTTGGGTCCATTACCCAAACCATTATGGTACTGGAATTTGCTATCATACTTTCTCTAAGGGTTGACATCAATCACTAAGGGTTGACAACAATCTACAATATCACTCTCCAATAGTTGACATCAATGACAACCAACAATCCATAAAAACTATCCATCAAGCTAAGCCATCTATTTAACATCAATGTCCTGCTATAATAATCTATGGTCATTTTAAAGTTCTGATCATCTGTTTGCAACAAAATTCCAACAATGGTGTGTTCTAAAGAAAAATAAAACAAGATAAAATCTTTTGCAAAATTTAGGTTGACCAACACTAGAGCTTTGGTCAGCTCCACTTTAATATCTTCAAAAGAATTCCTAGCTTCAGGAGTACATTTTATTTCATTTCCTTTCCTGAGAAAATTTGTGATATACTTTATGATCTTAGCCAAGTTAGAAATAAACCTTCTCAAAAAAATCCCTTTTCCTGGGAAAGACTGTACCTGTTGTTGGGAAAAACACCCTACGGACTAGCAAACTAGGGTCAGACTTGCATGTAGATTTTAACCGAATAGAAACTACTTTTTTACCTACAACCCAAGATTTAAACCCCTTTTTCACAATAAATGCATGGAAAAGGACCACCAACCTTATTACCGATGTTCGATGTAGATCCTCCGTTGCTCTTCAATTACTTGCTTGTGTTGCTCCTTCCACAGATGACCTGCACTCAAGACAAACAACAACTATGCATGCATGCTACTTCTATACTCAAGGGTTAGAAATCACGCATAAATTAATCAAACCATAGACAATTCATGCATTGGGATGGGAAAAGTATAATTTTTATTACTGAAAATGAATCAACTTACAAAAAAGATGAGACTAGCCACCACTCCTTGAACCTGATCCTGGGCTCCTCTTCTTCTGTCCTTCAATTGCTTTGCATTAAATCTCCTTTGGAATGATGAAAGGATAAAGGGTTGGGACAATGGATTATGTAAATGGGTAGATTTTCTTCGCTATATTTTTTCCTCCTCCAAATGGTACCCCTACCCCTTCTTTTATAGGCTAAAAGGAGCTAGAGTTTTGGATGAACCCTCGGCCATGCATGGTCGAGAGTTTTAGTTAACTGAACCATAGATTTTTGTTCCATCGATAAATTTCCTTTTTTCATTCTTTTTTAGGTACACACGGGCTGTTGTGAGTCAACCAACGTGCACACACGTGCAGTAATGGGTTAGGGTGCGTGGGCGTTGACACAAAAGGATTTTCAAAGAGTTGTTCAGCAGAATTTTTGGCAAAGAAGGGATATGAATTGGCCTGATGCTAGGTAAGCATGTGTGGTGCAATTTAGGGTTATAATAGATGCCCCCTAATGTGTGAGGTCAGAAGATCATCTGATGGCCAAAATACATTACCAATCTTTACTGATGTGCTGAACGATTGAGCCCAAGGATCAGGAACCAGGAGGTGTCGTCTACAAAATAACAAATGTCTCATCGAGGCGGGCATACCCATGCTCAAGATAAAATAGAACCATGGCTAACAATCAAATACACTGTAGATCCATGTCAAATAACTATAAGAGTAGCCACAAAAAATACATAGTGGAGCTACATCTCGAAATCAGAAAGATATACATATAGAGTATCCATCTTCCAGAAGCTGATTTGGCCTGATGGTTGTACTTCAGAGCTCGAGAAACAACTTCAAAATCTTCCTAAATTCAGGTAGGAGTGTAATATGAGTGTATGAGTACACTACCCAGAGGTCTTCGATGGCTCATTGGTTATGGACTTGATAATCTTGATGATCGGACTGAAGGCTTCAGTGATTTCGAACAAGGACTTGATTGGACGTTCAAGATGGTCGGGTATGCAGATAAGAGACATATTGCAGAGGGGTCGACTCAGGCTTAGTGACAAACTTCCATTGGACAATAGCATGACAAGTGATAATACTCAATCAACATATTAATCATAAGTCTACGAAGCAGGAGGCAACGCAAATTCTCCATATGTTTGGAAGAATAACCAAACGGTGGAGGACAAAACTCTATATAGCAAGAAAAGATTCTTAAGGCTGTACTACATCCCATAGTTTGATGATCAAACGAACAGATGTGCTTTATCCAAGGGCGACTCATTATGCTGCCAATAAAGAAAATACTTTTCCCCTCCTCTTTTTGGGGTATATTTGATTTTTTGTTCTTTTCGATAATTTTGGAAAAAGAATAAAGGAATACTATGTTACAATGGAGGAATGAGTACCGCAAACATACAAGCTCAAGGCACAAGGACAAGACTGATGTTCTGGTAAAATAATACTTGGGAAAAATCCTCCGACGGCCAAAGGTGTTAAGATGCAGAAGCAAACTGTCACAAGGCTAGAGGATATGGTATGGAAATGTGGTTGATAGAACACACAATGGTAACGTCCTTTGATGTAAGTTTAATAAGCCTAGAGAAGGTAATCTCGGTGGTTTTTCATATTTAGAGAGTATGAAAAAGCATAAAAGGAGACTCTGCTGAGGTACCTTTTTTGACAATAGTCTAGTCGGTTCAAAAAAGGGATAAACTAACACCGATTAGACATCAATTCAAAACCATTTTAACGAGTGTGACAAGGACAATATCACTCGACTATTTTTTCACTTTTAAGGAGTCTGAAAAAATCTTAACTATGGACTCTGTCAGGAATATTATTCTGGACCAATTTAACGAGTGTGAAAGAATAAGGTCACTCAACGATCTTTTCAATTTTAGGGAGTCTGAAAAGAGATTAACTATGAAGTCCGTGGGGGTTTCTTTTTAGTAAATTTAGTCCCTCAGGCCCAAAAAAGGAATAAAATTATACCTGAGAGTACTCTTCTAAAGAATGGGAATTCGATAGAGTATACCTTTGTTTGTACAGTTGACCATCCGGACCGAAAAAGGGGTAAACTACTGCCGGACAGACGTGACTTCAAATTTCAGTTTAATGAGCGTGAAAGGCCACAAGATCACTCGAAAATCTTTTCATTTTTAGAGGGTCTGAAAAGGGCTTAAAAGGAGACCCATTATTTTTTGGGAGTCCTGAGGGTGAGACAAAGAGTGAAAAAAACTCATGCAAATGAGGCTCAAACTCATATTCAGGAAAGACTATACAGACTCCTGAGCCTACAATGTTTTTAGAAATGACATGGACACCATAATGCAACCAGGACCTACCTAGGGTATCCATGTTCTGGTAAGCTCTACCACCAAGTTGCGACACTTCTAGAGAAGATATGATGGTTCTGTGTCACAACCTGATGGGACCGATCCTATAGCAGAATAAGAAGACAACGAGATGCAAAAGTTGGGGTGGTAACCTAACCTATATGCTCAAGTTGATTTTTTATTTTTTTATTTTTTTATGGATTGTCAATATTTTCTCAAAACTCAAAAAACAATGTCCCAATATCCGATCAAATCCCCCCCATATAACTCCTGGATCACTCTAAATGGTTTTTGGTATAAAGAAACTGATAAGGGAGGCCAAAAAAGTGACAAAAGAGGCCAAAAAGTCTATAAATAGAAGCTGGCAGCTCATTACCACCATTGTTGATTTGGAAATTGACTCTAGAGCCAAAATACCCCCTTTGCCAAAAATAGTGATTCCAGGAGCTACAGTGGATGAAACGAAGTTCTTCTTGGAACAAGTAAGTACAAACTCCCTTATCTATCTATTCGATACTTCAATTTCATTATTTAGTTTATTTTTTGGGTGGGCATCGACCTTAAAAAGGTCGGCCCTAGGTACACGCGGGCTATCTCTAGACAGGCCGCGTGTACATTCAGGTAGAGTAAAGTCTGCCTGCATGTACACGCGACTGTCACCTCTACAGATCATGTGTACCCCCCTTTTATGATGAAAAAGAAAACTAAAAGGAAGTATTGACCTTACTTTACCTTTTTGTGTTGGCAGGATGTATGTCCAGTGGAGGGAAAGGGAGCATGAAACAATCAGTGAGTTGGTTGCAGTAGATCCGAATGTCATGGCCATGTTAATGCAATGCGGTTTTACTTAAATTATTTTTATGTCCATTTATGCATGCACAACCAAGGCTAATGAATGCCTTGATTGACTACTGACACCCTGATGCAGAGGAATTTATGCTAGAGGGGAAATCACTGGTGCCCACCATCGAGGATATCTACTTTCTGACTGGCCTCTCAAGGAGAGGGGAACTAGTCAACTTCCGGACATTTCCTATGGGACCTAGAAAGATCTTAGAATTGATAGCTGAGCATTGCGAGGCTGGGACTGAGCATGTGGGCTCCCAGGTACCCATTAGCAAGATTACTAACTTAGTGCTACAGACTATATTATTACTGATTGGGTGGATTACCATCTCAGCAGCCTTGCATCAGGCATTGTGCACACAGATGAACTATGCCATCCAGTGCATGAATGCACAAATTTTTGACTGGAGTACCACATTGCTTGAGTGCATGAAGAGGCAATTGACAGATTGTCGACATCGGACATAGAGGAAATTTGGGTTCGATACCATCTTGTGTTCATTCTTTTTTGAGAGAGTTCCTAGTTTCAGTCCTCGGGTTGTAGTACGAGGACATCAGGTCTCTTTCCCTGTAGTGTGTAGATGGGCAGTATTAGTGCCGCGACAGGGTGGTGGAAGGACCGTTGAGTCCTTCGATGACGATTTCTTTTCTTGTCTGTCATGACAGATCCCTGTGATTGAGGACTACCCATATCCAGGGATAGATTTCTCTAGAGATCCTGAGATACCCATGCCTCTTGGTGAGGAGCGAGGGAAGATGGGTAAGTCTCCACCTTTGTAGTTGTTTTTGTTTGCATATGTAATTTTTATGTCTTTTTTTTATATATATCATTTTTTGTATGCCAGAGTATTTGATGGGTAAACGTTTGTTGCATGTAGATGTGGGACCCATGCGACCTACTGATTATGCACGGAACATGTGTCGTCCACGGCCAGAAGCCGCAGCTTCCGCCATTGGGGGAGTAGTAGTAGCAGGGAACCTCCCAGTCGGAGAGGCTGAGAGGGTCCTTAGACGAGTTGAGTGGAACTTTACTGCGCCCACTCGCATAGTCTTGATGGCAGAGATAGAGGACCTGCCGCCATCCGTGCAGCCTCATGTTGTGGGGGCACCTTGAACATGAGTCCGATTGTTTAGGTGTTTAGCCCATGTTGTGGGTGATTATAACAGGGCCCATAGGCCCTGAACAGACTTAGAATTTTTATGTGCCACGAGCACCTACTTGTATATATTTTTTGAGGGCATAAGCCCAGTGACTCATTACTATTCTCATTTTTGAGGCGCTTGCGTCCATCTATGTACTCTGGTTATTTTATGATGTTTATATATGGTTTTTATCTTTTTGTGTCTTATGGATTTTGTGTGCAAAAATGTATTTACATGTTTATGTCCATGTTCTTTTATATGTGGGCAAGATGCCAATCTAAAATTTGATTAGCTAGAGTATCTGTAATTTGGTTTAATCTCCTAGGAACATGAAAATATGTAATATAATCAAAGTTTCGTTCTAAGAGACGTACCCTAAGGAATCATCAATGTAAATTTGGATCATGAACTCGGTATACTCTATTTAGCTGCAACACAACCAGTTGAGCATCGAGATAGACCCGGAGATGAGAGATACCCAATGACAAGGCATCACAAAACAACTCAATAAATGCACTATACTCGACGACATTATTTGTGGTGTCACCTAAGCATATACCTCCGGAAGATAACAACTGGCCCTGAGGTGTAAACATTACCCAAGCTGCGAAGGCCAGCCTCCATGTGTGTCGACTAGCACTGTCTGCATACCCAACTAACACCTCGGACTCACTTGACATCTTCCATATTGATGAAAGACAACATCAATGACACGTCCATAACACTTTAAAATAAACTTAAAAAGTAATAGTACAAAGACTATACATATGCTACAAAAAGTTACCCATAGTGACCTATCTATGAGTAATACTTCTTGAGGTAGATCCCATTTCTAGGCTCTGCCAAAGCATTCCCTTCAAAATCAACCAAATGATAAGCACCCTTTTTTAATACCTCTTTTATAATGAAGGGTCTGAACCACATGGGTTTAAACTTTCCTGCCCCCAGGGGGTCCTTGTCTTGGTCATAGACTAGGACAAGGTCACCTTTAGAGAAAATTCGAGGACGAACAGACCTATCATATTGACACTTGACCTTATGCTTGTGAGCCTCATTGGCTAGGGCCACATCGTGACGCTACTCATCGAGCTGCTCAAGGTGTACTAACTGTTCTTCAAGTGGAGAAGTGTTTGGCAATAACTATACTACTAATTTCAGAGATGGGATTTGATATTCGATGGGCAAGACTGCCTCCAGCCCGTAAACGAGTTGAAAAGGTGAGAAACTAGTTGCAGTCTTAACAGATGTTCGGTAAGCCCATAATGCTGAGTATAACATCAAATGCCAATTTGACTTGGCTGAGTTGATAGTTCACTATAGAATAGTCTTAAGAGTTTTGTTTACAGCTTCCACCTGCCCATTGGCTTGGGGGTAGTAAGGTGATGAATGTTCCTGCCGTAACCCAAGATTTGATGTTAATTTGGTCATCATTTGGTTTTGAAAGTGACTACCATGGTCAGTGATAATCTCTCTCGAGACGCCGAACCTTGCTATGATCTGGTTGAATAAGAAGAGAGTTGTAGTCTCTCCATCATCTTTAAACGTTGGCATAGCTTCGACCCACTTAGTGAAGTAGTCGGCAGCGACGATGATATAGAGGTGCCCCCTTGCTGAAGGGGGGTTGCATGTAGTGTAATCAATCCCCCACTTAGTGAAGGGACCAACTGTGATGACAGGAAACATTGGACCTGGATGTGCCCTCATCTTTCTAGAGAAGATTTGGCATGGATGGCACTTCTTGACCGATTCGATACAATATTTGATAAGTGTTGGCGAGAAGTAACTTGCTCGTAGAATCTTTTGGGTTGTTGCCAACCCAGATAAATGACCGCCACAACCTCTAGTATGGATCTCATTGAGCACTATGATGGCCTCCTCATGAGTGAGACATCGATGTAAGATGCAGTCTACACCTCTCCAATACAACGTATCATCGAGTATGAGATAATTCTTAGCCTGATGGCATATCCGCTGATGCTTGTCATGAGAAGCAGAGGTGGGGAACTTCAAAGTCTGGAGATAGATATGTATATCTCTATACCAAGGGTTTGAATATGCAATCAAAAACATATCCCCTTGGATAGGCGATTCCTCAGGCACAACGTCACTTGACTCAACTGGAAGTTCTGAAATAAGCTTTGTGAAGATCAATGACTTCTTAGACTTTGCTAAAATGAATTCAAGTCAAATTCTTGCAGGATGACTATCCATCTACTGATTTTTCTGCCTATAACTCGTCGTGTCAACATGTCCTGGAATGGATTCATGACAACAATGACGGTGGTCTTGCGAAACAAAACATAATGACGAAACCATTGAACAGCATGAACTGCTGCTAACGCAAGTTTTTCAATATGAGAATAATTGAGTTATGGTCCTATGAGGCCTCGGATCAGGTAATAGATCATGTATTCTGAAAATGAATCATCTTCTTGAACTAAAACCATGCCTATGGTTGACTTTGAGGCAGCCAGATATAATAAGAAATCTTTGTTATAGTTAGGTGGTCGTAGCAGAGGTGCGGTTGTGAGGGCGTGTTTTAATGCGTCGAAAGAGCGTTGAGCGGCTTCGTCCCAGAAAAAATGAATGTATTTCTTTAGTAAATGCATAAATCCCTTGGTGATTTCAGCATAGTTGGTGATGAAGCATCCTAAGAAGTTCGCCTTGCCTTGTAGACTCTAAAGTTGTAAGATTGTGCGTGGGGGGGGGCAACTGGATTATTGCCTCCACCTTAAGAGGATCAACCATGATACCTATTGTTGATATGATGAAACCTAACAAATGTCCTGACGTTACGCAGAAGCTGCACTTGTTTGGATTCAAGCGGATCCTGGAGTAGCGACAACGTTCAAAGATTAGTCTAAGGTGCGTGGGATGATCCATTCGCTTGTGAGAGCATGATGCTAAATCATCTAAATAGGCCTCGACTATATGTTTGAGGTCATGGAAAGCAAAAGACATGGCCCGCTGGAATGTAGCTCCAACATTTTTAAGGCCAAAAGGCATCTTATGGTATGCGAATGTACCCCACGAACAAATGAATGTTGTTTTGTGTTGGTCTTTAGGTTTGATTTGGATTTGATTATATCTCGAAAAACCATCCATGAATGGAAATGCTTCACAACCGGCACATTCATCATTGATCTGGTCAATGAATGGCGTTGGAAAATTATCTTTGGGACATGCCTTGTTTAAATCACAGAAATCAGTACATACATGAATCGTGCCTTGTTTTTTATTGACTGACACAAGGTTTGACACCCATTGAGTCAAATGGATAGGATAAATAAAACCCGCCTTTAATAATTTCTAAACCTCAATCTTGATGGTTGCTGCTTTCTTAGGATTGACTAGATGAAGTTTTTTTTGAATAGGCTTGGCATCAGGATACGTTGTGATTTCATGTTCAACTATTTTTAGATCGATACCTGGCATTTCCTCATAAGACCAGGAAAAAACGTCCCAGAATTCTTTGAAAAGATCCATGTAAATTTGAATCTCTTCAGGGGAGAAATCCACTCCGACGAAGACATTCTCCATGACGCCAAGGTTTCAGGAAATGTTGATGGGTATAGTCTCAACGATAGTCTCCATATTACCCTCAGCATAAATATCCTGTGTAGCTAAGAGATTAATAGGACATGGCTGATCTCCCATCATGGTAGCAATGAATTCTCATGTTTCAATTCAGCTTAACTCTGGGAGAAAGTATGATCTATGATGAAGATCTTCCCAAGGTTTGTCCGGACTAGTCATTACTTCGATTACTGCTTCTTCAGAAGGAAAGACTAAGTCTAACGAATCGACGTTAGCGAGAGAACCCTGATCCCAAATAGGCTCTAGAAGTGGATCTAACTCTTGTGTGGGAGTCGGATAAGGGTTAGCTGAAGCTGTTGGTTGTGGAGCCTGATTATCTTCCTGATTCAGAGGTCCTTTCTTTCAGCCATGTTTATACCACATGAAGTATTTACACCCCAAAAGTATGTACACTCTTCCACGCAGGGGAGTGCAGAGGGGGGGTACCCCCTCTGCGGGGTCCGGGGGGTCCATCCCCCCGGCTGGGGGGTTTAGGGGCAAGAGGGCCCCCAGCGGGGGTTCGGGGGCGAAGTCCCCGAAACAAAAATTGCCTTGTAAAAGTATATTGTAATTTCATTGTAAATCTGGACCGTTCATTATAAGGTCGCAGATCTAACGGTAGAGATTTTGTTAGGATTTTTTCCCTAGAAGGCAACCCTCTTTTATGAGGGAAATGTATTACAGCTATGGATGATGGTGAATATTGTATTATGAGAGAGGAGACTGTGAGAGAAAGAAGAGGAAGTTACAACGGGTTTTGTTGTAGGTTGTATCCCTTCATTTGCTGGATAATAATAAAGGAAGGACCTGGCAATTTCTCTGGTGGACGTAGCCCACATTGGGTGAACCACGTAAATCTGTGTCTCTCTTGTATTGTGTGTCTTCTGTGTTTTGTTTCTGCATTTGTTTTATTTTATTGCTCCGCAATCCTGTTTTTCTAATAGAAGCTTGCTGGAATAAAGAGTACACTACCTTAGCGGTAGATAAGGGCATGGACATGACAAGGTGCCTTGTCTCATCCATTGTGGCTGATGGGGAAGGAAGAATCCAAGGATCCTCAAAGTAAGTCATGCGGAACGACAAAACTTGAAAAATCTCAACCTTATGGTGATTAGATATAAATTTGACATCATCATGAGGAGGTGGGTAATCAAAGGTACCCATCAAGGATGGGTATAAACCAACTCCTACGTTAACGACACCTGGTTGAGGATTATCAATCATGGGAACCGTGGATGCCCCCAAAGCTAGGTCAAGTCTGGAGAAAGGCAGTTGATCAATGGTCACTATCTGGCCCTCGTGTGGAAACAACAAGACTCAGAAAATTGTAGCAACCACAGCTTGCATAGCATAAGTCCAACTCCGTCCTAACAAGAGGTTATAGTCGAGGGGAGCATTGACTACCTTTACTTCGATGCACACGGTTTTCCCTCCTAACTGCACAGGGAAAGAAGGGATGATTCCATGTGGTCGGAAAGAATGACCATCGAAAGAAGTGAGGAGAGTAGGTGATAGAGACAAATAAGGATGACCAATGGCCTTCCAACATGCTAACAACATAACACATGTCGAGGTGCCCTCATCGACCACTGTGTGGAAGATATTCCGTGTAAAAAATTTTGTGGGATGAGCCACTACTATCTGAAACACTACATGGTAAGGCAGATGAGGTTTTAAGTCGGTTGTATCTAACATGATGGTACCCGGATTACAAGTCTCAGTAGAGCCCAAAGAAGTTAACAAGGCTTTCTTCTGAGCAAGGCAGCTTTGGAGGACCTCCAAAGAAGACATCGCACAAGGGGTTTGTGATAAATCCTCCACCACAGAGTAATTCTAGGCGGCCCTTGCGTTTGGGTTGTGAGAAGCTTTTCTAAATGCACCCTTTGGAATGCGTGTCATTATTTCTCGCAACGTCTTCTTGATCTATAGAGGAAGAGATGGGATATCAGCTTCTTTACCCTTCTCAGAAGTGCTTGGTTTACTATAGTCATGCGCTCTATTTGTTATGAAAGCATCACCCCTAACCATGTATACATTCACGGATGAGGGATTGTTTGAAGGAGAGCAGGTTTCTTGGCTGCCCCCTTCTGTGCTTGTAGAGGCTTGAGTTAAATTTTTCCCATGTTGAAAGGGATTAGTCAACACTACCTGCTATTGCTATGTGACAAAATTTTGGGCCTCTGCAAGTCGAGGAAAAAGATGGTTCGGGTGGTCTTCCACGCACAAGTTTCATGGATACCTCACCTTCCATTTTTCCATGTTGTCCCCGCCAGCATTATTAGTGGATTTTTTATCCCCCTTACCCTTATTTCATT
Source organism: Picea engelmannii (assembly GCA_009831015.1). Classification (NCBI taxonomy): domain Eukaryota; kingdom Viridiplantae; phylum Streptophyta; class Pinopsida; order Pinales; family Pinaceae; genus Picea; species Picea engelmannii. The sequence continues at coordinate 533,080 of ML783316.1, read as the reverse complement.
TTTTTTTCTTCCCTTCAGGTTTTTGGGTGGCCTTTGTGTTAGTCGACTGCATAGAGTGTACTTTCAATGTTTGGGTAGGGGGAGCAGCCAAAGTAGTAGTTTGGCTGGCCGTTGTGTGTTGGATGGATAACTGTTGCAACTATTTTGTCAATTTCTCAGTGGGCTTAGTTTGTGCTGAACCAACAATACCATTGGCATGTGGTCCAACTCTCTGTCTAGTTTTATCTAGTATCAAATGTGGTGCATTTGGCAAGATGTTGTATAATAAACCAGACTGAGAATAGATGAGCTCAAACTATTGAGCCCTCATGATGGCATCTTCTTCGGAGAAAACTCCAGAGGTTGTGATGTCTTTGGATAACTGTGGGACCAAAGACATAAGGAACCACTCAAGAAGGAATGTTGGTGGGACTGGTACTTTGATTAGATTCTTTTGGCGTCTCCATTCTCGGATATGATCAGAGATATGGTCCACTGTTGTCTGTTCGAAATTGGTGAGCATCTCTGTGCCAGCGTCGTATCTCACAGGTAACTGGAAATGGTCAAGGAAGGCCATCACCAGTTGGCCAAAAGAAGTGTATCTTGAGCGATCGAGCTCGATGTACCATTTCACGGCACTCCCTATAAGAGTACGTTGAAACAATCGCAACTGTACGGAGTCATATTTCAATGAGTTAGATGAACACCAAAGATGGAAGGTAGTCACATGATCACCTGGATCTTCATTAGGCTTGGCCTTGAACTTTGGAATTTTCGAAGGAAACTTCGTCAGCATAGGAGGCCAACAAGGATCGTGACAAATAGGATTATTTAACAACCTTGTCAAATCTGGAAAGTGTAACATCGCCAAGAATGGTAGTTTGGGTTGCTTCTGATAACCTGGAAAAAAGGGTCCTGGAGTTTGACTAGCACCAGGTTGCCAGGAAAAGTTTGGCTGCTAGCCCAGATTCTAGTAGAAACCATGACCCTGACCAATGTAAGGATTTTTCATCTGTGGAGACATCATCGGTTGATTTCCCATAAAGAACATAGAGTGTTGGGCATGCATCGTGTTTGAAGGAATATGGGAAGGATTACCCCATGTCGGTCCTTAAGGGAGAGGCATAGTAGTCTGTCCAGGGTTCCATTGACTATGGAAAGAATTACCCCAAAACGATATTTCAGAGGAGGGAATGGATCCTTGTCCTGAGTTCCAAGGTCCTGTTATAAGTGCCCCCTATGTAGGAATAGTACCCTGCGCTGGAGTAGATTGTCCAAAAATTGGATTGCCCCTAGATGGGAAAGTGGTTGATGAGAAAGTGTTGTTACCAAATGTCTCGTGTTCCTTGACTCCCTACTCCAAATAAACTAGTGTGTGTAGGCTGCCCGACGGATTGCTGATGCGGACCACCAAACGAAGGGGACAAAGGAGGAATATGACCTCCCATGTAAGGAAAAGCGTTAAAAGGGACAAGAGTGCCCCCAAGTTGACCTTGCAGAGGAGTTTTAGAGCTCCCTTCTCCCAGACCCAAAGTCTGTAAAGTGGAGTAGGTTAGTGCAGGACTTGTACCCGAACTAGGCATACCGTATGAGAACAGAGGGCCTGTCACACTAGGTGTGAATGGGGTTGTGGCCACCACCATAGATGGGTTCGGTCCACTATGCGACGTAGTTGCAGCTGAGACCATGGTGGCTTGGACTGATGACAGTAAGTTAGGAGATAATTCTCCCGTGGTAGCAACTGTGGTGGGAATTGAAGAATTCCCAAAAGAAGTAACAACGTTTGTTTCCATAGCTATGTGAGGCACTGTCTGGCGTTCGTGAAATTGGATTGGTACAATAAACAGTGCCAAGATATCAGTGTTTGGGGTTTCAACCAAGCCAAGAACGACAGTTGATTCCTTTGGGAGTTGTTCGGGCACAAAGTGTAACCCAGTCGCTTCAAAAGACCCTTGTTGGTCTATCTTCCACCTTAATGGTGGTGGGGGTGGCTCCAGTGTAACCAGCGGTAGGCCAAGAAGCCTTTGTGACCGACAGAGCTTGAGATCCTCCATTTTGTGAGAAGATCCAAGACACACTAAGGTATTCTAAACGTTCAAAAGTAACACACACTAAAAGGAATTCCCTAAGAGATAAGACAAGAAATCACTAAACTATTTGGAAGAACAATTACAACAACCAACACTAGAGCAACTTACCAGTGCAAGTGAAACTCAAATATGAATGCACCCTCCGGGCATATTCTGCAAAGTGTGGCCTGATTTCTGTCCTAGGTACCATGGTATACCCTTGCAATCACCCATGTATGTCCCTAAAAATATTGGCAACTAGGTTGCTAGCACACGAACAGTCACCAGGCGGGTATAGTCGAAAGTCGGGTAGACCACAATGAGCAGGGTATCAAGCCTGAAACCTGTCAAGGGTATCGAGAGAAAATGGTCCAGAAGACAACTGAGGACCTTGAATGGATTCGAGACCCACGAAGCCCCGTGGTAAATGCAAACAATGAAATCCCAAAACAAGCCCTCTATATGTGTTCTCCACTACGATTGGTCCGACTTTGGAGGGGTTATCTCCGCTACCTTTCTGCACGCGACCTCGTGTTTATCACCTGTGTTAGAGGGGGGTCTCGGATAACTTCCATGAAACTAGACTTAGACACTCCCTATCTCAGACTCTAATGTTTGGTTTTGAATGGCCTTTTAGAGTTTCCTCTCCAACCTAATCCAAGGCCCTAGTCCTGAAGGGGTATGAGGGTGAAACTGAAGGGGTATGTTAAATTACTGTTTCTTTTATGGATTTTTCTTACGTCANAGGGGTATGAGGGTGAAACTGATGATGTGTAAATATGAAAGAAAAAGTGAATGAAAAAATCTGGAAACAAAAGACTTTTACTAAATGCAAAATTTCAACAACTTTTCACAAAGAAAGATTTCTCTCTCTCTCTTTTTTTTTTTTTAATTTTTCTAAGATTTTATACAACAAACTTAAAGGAATTTCGCTTGACTAAGAGCTACTTATGATCTAAGTGAAATGAAAAAACTTATGAAACAAAAGACTTTTCTCTAGCTAATGATGTAGAAACACACCTTTCAACCAAAGAAGAAAATGAAAAGAGATTTTTTATTTATTTAAGTGCTAGTAAAGCAACAAAGGGAAAATACCGACAAGCAAAAAGCCAAGAAAAACCAAGTCTGGTTTAAAGCGCAGATCACAAAGAATCAGAGTAAAGAATCACACAATGGCAATAAAAAAAAACAAAGACTCACGCTTGTCTAAAAACCATAATTTTTTATTTTATTTTTTGCTAACTATTAATTGAGAAAAAGCAGGCTAAGGGTAAGATGACCTAACCTACTGACTGTTCAAACCTAGAATCAAACACCTGAGAGGAATATGTTAAGGTCCTAACCTGCACATAGGTAGATCAATGTATTCGGATGTAATAAAGGTCAATATTAATAAGGCCTTTCAATAAATTAGAATAAGGCGGATGTAAGAAGACTTAATAGAAGCTTCCACTTCTAGAAGGATCTTCCTCTAGATGCTTCTCTCAATAGACATATTTAGTCTAAATAAGGGTCGAGGGTATGAGAACCCTAGCTTGGATATTATTGTAACAGAGCACTACTCGATTGGAGGTTTCCCCCTCGAAGAGGCCTGTGAACATTGCTTTCTGAATCAAAGTGTTATTTCTATTGCTATTGTTATATCTCTTTTCTATGTATTGTGAAGATTATGATGGATATTTTACTGTTATTCTGCCATTTCTAGCATTTTATTTCTATTCTACATATTTTATACATCTGGTATCTTGCAAGTGGTATCAGAGTACTTTCCTTGGAAAAAATTGTGGGTATTTTTTTTTCAGGGTAGAGACGTATTCCAGCGTCTTTAAGCCACATAGATTTGTCGTTATGCGCATAAACCCGCGATTGAGGGATTCATACATGCAGGAAATACAAGTGGTTCTTAAGCGCACATATGTTGGCCACCCTTGTAACCCCTGTTGGTACCCCTTCGAGTGGTAGTGCATCCGACAACACCTGTGTAAGGATCGACCTAGATTTCCTGAAGCCCTCTTTAGATAAACCTATCAGCTGCCGGACTGCTATAGTGTCACCGAGAAAAACACTTGGGAAGATACTCTCTAGTACCTAGGTAGTCGGGTAGTACGGCTAAGGGTACGGTCTATCCTCCTTAGTTAGTGCCCTGATATATTGGGTCGAGTACTATTGTTGGACCCCACACATATATCAAAGAGCTATAGCATAGGGAAAACCCTTGTCTATAGAACCCTTGAATACCTAACCCTTGGGGAACATAAACATAAACATAAACAAATTAAACCGGCGAGATCTATTGCCGCACATCTATGTTTGGGTTGCTAAGTAAATACACATTTCTCTCTCATTCAGAATTTGGGGATTTCAGCATTGCAGCATTCTTTAGACCAAAGTATAACCCCGCAACTATAAAATAAATAAATAAATAAAATTCACCATTATTTGAGACCTATCCCATTAGATTCATCTCTTCTCCCTTATCACATTCATCCATATCATTTTTCTATAAAAATTTCTGACCCTGCTTGCTCCCTTTTCAGTTCACCCATCCTCATGGCCCATACCCATAGCCAAGAACTAGAGTCTCGCTTCAACACCTTGCAATCTGGTTTCCTCGAGACCCAACAAGAAGTGAAACAACTCAGTGCTACTATTGCCTCTCGTGATGCATCCATAAATGCATCTGTAAATGTAGCCGTGTATTCCACAATAGCGGAAGTCAAACACAAACTGACCACCCAGCTTGAATCTATCTTTGCATCAATCTACACCAAACTCAAGATCCCTATCGATGACTCTTTTCCTGATACACATAAAAAGACTGAAGGTGAAACTTCTTCCCATTCCTTTCAACCCCATCGCTTTCAATGGGACATACGCCTTCCGCAAGTGGATGTAACAAAATTTGATGGCTCGGACCCCACTGGTTGGGTCACCCAAATGGAACATTATTTCTCTCTCTACAACATTATAGATGACTTGGCCAAACTCTGGTATGGTGTTCTCCATCTGGATCAAGAACGCTGGCAATGGTGGCAATGGAGAAAAACTTCCTGTCAAGGGTATATTGCTTGGACCCAATTTGTGGCTGAGCTTTATGAATGCTTTGACAATGACACCAACCATTTGGGTCGTTTGACAAAATTGAAGCAATCAGGCACAGTAGAAGACTTCATAGCTGCATTTGAGAGACTGGCTTTTCGAACAGAGGGCATGACTGATGCTTTCTTTCGAGAGTGTTTTATCAGTGGCCTCAAGGAGGAGATTAGGGCCCATGTCCTGATGGTTCGACCTACGACTTGGGTGGAGGCTACCAAAAAAGCTAAAGAAGAACAACAAATTGTTTCCTCTCAAAACTGTAAGCCTTCCTTTATCCCTCGCCCTAAACTAGTAAACCCCACTACTCCCTCCGCCCCATTAAAAATCCAAAAATTGACCAGGGATGAAATGGTTGAATGCCAACTCAAAGGCCTCTGTTATAATTGTGATGAAAAATATTTCCTAGGCCACAAATGTAAGGAACAAAATATTTTTATGGCCATCTCTGAGGATATTCTGGAAGAGGATGTTGACACTCCCCTTGTGCCCGAGTCACCCGAAATTAGTGACATAAACCCTCCCTCCGACCCTCCTGAAGTGGAACCGATCATTTCCCTCAATGCTCTCACCAAATTATCTGCCCCCCAAACCCTCAAGTTAATCGGTTACATCAAGAACCGAAAGTTCATTATCATGGTTGATAGTGGCAACACCCACAATTTTATTCATTGCCGCATTGCCCAAGAAACCCATTGCTACATCCATTGCTACTCCACGCCATACAAGCCAAAGAGACCCCACTACCCCAAGACCTCCAAGCCCTCCTTTCTAAACATCAAATGATATTTTCCACTCCCCAAGGACTCCCTCCTTCCCATGGTGTCCATGATCATTCCATTCCCCTTTTCCTAGGAAGCCTTTCCCCCAATATACATCCATATCGCCACCCCTTTGCACAAAAAAATGAAATTGAAAAAATGGTCCAGGAACTCCTTATTGTCGGTGTCATCCATCCTAGTATGAGACCTTACTCCTCTCCGGTCGTCATGGTACTGAAGAAAGAAGGTTCTTGGAAAATGTTTCCTGACTTCGGTGTTCTCAACAAATTAACCATCAAAGACAAATTTCCCATTCCTGTCATTGATGACCTCCTGGATGAATTGAGTGGCGCCCAATTCTTTACCAAACTTGATCTTCGGTTGGGCTATCACCAGATATGTATGAAAGAGATTGACATTCCCAAGACCGCCTTTTGCACTCATGAGGGCCACTATGAGTTTTTGGTCATGCCCTTTGGTTTGTGTAACTCCCCCTCCACCTTCCAGAGCCTCATGAACCATGTCTTCTGCCCTTTTCTTTGTCATTTTGTCTTAGTTTTCTTTGATGATATCCTCATCTATAAAAAAACTTGTACAGACCATCTTACTCATGTGGATCAAGTTCTCCACCTACTCTCTCAGCACCAACTTTTCCTGAAACAGTCCAAATGTGATTTTGGTGCCTAAGAAGTAGAATACTTGGGTCATCTGGTGGAAAAGGATGGCGTCAGGGTGGACCTGAAAAATGCTGAAGCTATGCAAGACTAGCCGCACCCAAAGACTCAAAAGCTTCCATGGATTTTTGGGCCTCACAGGGTATTATTGCAAGTTCATTAAGAACTACAGAAAGATTGTAGCACCTCTCATGACTCTACTCAAAAATAACTCTTTCACTTGGACTCCAACAGCTGCTCAATCTTTTCAAACCTTGAAGATGGCCATGTGCACCACTCCGGTTCTGGCCCTTCCTGACTTCACAAAGACCTTTGTGTTGGAATGTGACGCCTCAGGGAAAGGAATTGGCACAGTCCTTATGCAAGAGGGTCGACCTTTGGCCTTCACTAGCAAGCAACTGTCTGAAAAGAATCTGGGAAAACCCATTTATGAAAAATAAATTTTGGCGATTATGCATGCCATTGAGTTGTGGTGTCCATATCTCTTGGGGCAACACTTCCAAATTAAGACAGAACATCAAAGCCTCAAGTACTTTCTGGAACAACGCATTTCCTCCTAGGAACAACAAAAATGGGTGACTAAGCTCTTTGGATATGATTATGAGATCATTTACAAGAAGGGCAAAGACAATGTCGTGGCGGATGCACTGTCCCAGAAATATGAAGACGAAGGATCCATTTTTTTCTCTTTCCTTCATTGTACCCGATTGGCTCCAAGCTGTGCACCAGGAATGGCTTCAAGATCCCAAAAGTTCGCATCTGAGCTAGCAACTACAGAACAAGGCTCCAACTCCCCTAGGTCACTCTTGGGTCTAGGATAAGTTTCAATACAAAGATCGCTTGTATTTAAGTAAACAATCCAAGCTCAAATCCATGGTGCTTTCTGAGCTTCATGCTACACCCACAGCGGGGCACTCAGGGTTCACCAAAACATATGACCGAGTCAAACATTCTTTTTTCTGGGATGGTATGAAATAGGACATCCGTAAGTTTGTTGTTGAATGTGAGGTGTGTCAATGCAACAAGGGAGAAACAATCAAATCTCCAGGCACCCTCCAATCGCTTCCAATTCCCCCTGCTATTTGGAAGGATATCTCTAAGGACTTTATTACAGGCTTACCCAAATCGGGGAATAAATCAGTCATAATGGTGGTGGTGGATCGCCTTTACAAGTATGCTCATTTTTGCACTCTTCCCCACCCATTTACTGCATCAACAATGGCTCAAATTTTCATGGACCAGGTCTTCAAGCTTCATGGCATGCCACACTCTATTGTTTCCGATCGAGACCCATCTTTCACAAGCAATTTTTGGCAAGAGATGTTTAAGCTACAAGGCACACAATTTCATCTCAGCTCAGCTTATCATCCCCAAACGGATGGTCAAACAGAAGTTGTCAACAAGTGTTTGGAAACATATCTGAGGTGCTTTGCCTCTGAAAAACAACACCAGTGGGCTCAATGG
>ML783316.1:514499-524990 GCA_009831015.1 Picea engelmannii | reverse complement strand
ACAGAAGTTGTCAACAAGTGTTTGGAAACATATCTGAGGTGCTTTGCCTCTGAAAAACAACACCAGTGGGCTCAATGGTTACCCCTTGCCAAATGGTGGTACAACACTACATACCATACAACCACTTGCATGACTCCTTTTGAAGTGGTATATGGACAGAAGCCATCTTCAGTTCTCTCATACTTACCAGGTACCTCGAAGGTCCAAGCGGTTGACCAAACACTTACAGTCCGAGAGGATATCCTTCATACTCTTAAAGAGAACTTGGTCATGGCACATAATAGAATGAAGCAACAAGCAGATCAAGGTCGCTCTGAACGTTAATTTGCAGAATCAAGGGTTTCTGATACTGCAACCATATAAGCAAAATTCCCTCAAGGCCGAGCATTGTCAGAAGCTAGCACCCAAACTTTATGGCCCTTACACAGTTCTCAAGCGTGTGGGACAAGTCGCATATCAGTTAGCTCTGCCCAGTCAGTCGAAGCTACATCTTTTTTTTCATGTTTCATGCTTGAAGAAGGTGATTGGAACCAGGTGCCAAATTCAAAACAACCTTCTAGAGTTAGCTGAAGAAGGATCCATTTGGCTACATCCAGAAGCAGTTTTGGACCAGTGTGAGCATCGCCTGTGTCAGAGAACCATCAAGGAAGTGCTAGTACAGTGGAAAGATATGACTCCAATAGATGCCACTTGGGAACCAACTACCATTCTGCAGCAATTTCCACATCTCAAGCCTTGAGGACAAGGCCGTTTTTAAGGGGGTGGACATGTTAAGGTCCTAACCCGCACATAGGTAGATCAATGTATTCAGATGTAATAAAGGTCAATATTAATAAGGCCTTTCAATAAAATAGAATAAGGCGAATGTAAGAAGACCTAATAGAAGCTTCCACTTCTAGAAGGATATTCATCTAGATGCTTCTCTCAATAGACATATTTAGTATAAATAAGGGTCAAGGGTATGAGAACCCTAGCTTGGATATTATTGTAATAGAGCATTGTTTGATTGGAGGTTGCCCCCTCGAAGAGGCCTGTGAAAATTGCTTTCTGAATCAAAGTGTTATTTCTATTGCTATTGTTATATCTCTTTTCTATGTATTGTGAAGATTATAATGGATATTTTACTGTTATTTTTCCATTTCTAGCATTTTATTTCTGTTCTGCATATTTTATATATCTGGTATCTTGCAGAATACTTCTTATCAAACGAGGGGATGACTTCCCCACCCTGAACAAAAAGTAGCCTGTCCAAGCACGTGACTATCACTAAAACAACACACATTCAAATGCGTGTTGAGCAGATATAGAAATAATGTACACGTGGTCTGACCTTGTACATGTTGCGTGTATATCTAAATTCTAAGGAAAAAAATGAAAACAAACAGGCCAGACTAGGAAGAGGCCTCTGGTATTGATAACCAAGGTCCCTTGAAGGCTTGGATGCTCTTTCTAATAGAAAAGACAAATAATGCAAGGAATAATAAGGCAAAAAAATCAATCTGAGATAGGACTGTGAACCAGCAAGACTCAGACAAGATTCCAAAAAACCCCCTAAGAATGTATAATTTTGACAGGGAAGAGGAGGACTACCTCTAAGGTTCTCTAAACTCCTACACGCTACTGCTATCTCTACAGCTAGCGTTCACACGTGGGCTGTCAGAGGATAGGGCACAGGTACACACGTGTAGGCCTTCTATAGGCTGTGTGTACCTCTGTGTGTCCCAAAAACTACAGTCAGGCAAAAGTCAGGGAAAGCTGGTATGGAAAACCAGACTCCCTGCTAGCTCAGACCTTACAGAAAAAGACAAGCAAAGAAAAAAAAGAAAACCTAATCTTTAAACTACCCAAAAACTTAAATAAATCCAGGAACCCTAAGGATTATTCTCCCCAATACGGTCACCAATTCTTTTGTTGGGAAAAAACACCCTACAGACTAGCAAACTAGGGTCAGACTTGCATGCAGATTTTGACCGAATAGAAACTACTTTTTTACCTACAACCCAAGATTTAAACCCCTTTTTCACACTAAATGCATGGAAAAGGACCACCAACCTTATTATCGACGTTCGATGTAGATCCTCCATTGCTCTTCGATTACTTGCTTGTGCTGCTCCTTCCACAGATGACCTGCACTCAAGACAAACAACAACTATGCATGCAAGATACTTCTATACTCAAGGGTTAGAAATCAAGCATAAATTAATCAAACCATAGATAATTCATGCATTGGGACGAGAAACGTATTATTTTTATTACTGAAAATGAATCAACTTACAAAAAAGCTGAGACCGACCACTGCTCCTTGAACCTAATCCTAGGCTCCTCTTCTTCTGTCCTTCAACTACTTTGCATTAAATATCCTTTGGCATGAGGAAAGGATAAAGGGTTGGGACAATGGATTATGTAAATGGGCAGAGTTTATTCTCTATATTTTTTCCTCCTCCAAATGGTACCCCTACCCCTTCTTTTATAGGCTAGAAGGAGCTAGGGTTTTGGACAAACCCTTGGCCATGCATGGCCGAGAGTTTTAGTTAACTGACCCATATCTTTTTGTTCCGTCAGAAACTTTCCTTTTTTTGTGCTTTGTTAGGTACACGCAGGCTGTTGTGAGTCAGTCAATGTGCACACGCATGCAGTAATGGGTTAGGGCACATAGGCCTTGACACAAAAGGATTTTCAAAGAGTTGTTCAGTAGAGTTTTTGGCAAAGAAGGGATATGAATTGGCCTGATGCCAGGTAAGCATGTGTGGTGCAATTTAGGGTTATAACAATACCTCCTTCTTACTCCTGGGTGTGCCAATTTTTAGAATTGCTTCCACTCTGCTAGGGTCTATTTTGATCCCTTCCTTTGAAATGATGTATCCAAGCATTTTCCTTCTTGCATTCCAAAATTTGACTTTTTTGTATTCAATGAGATGCCAAACTTTCTGCATTTATGGAAAACCCTTCTTAGATGTTTGAGATGTTGATCATCATAATCTAAAAATATAGTTGTATCATCTAAGTAAATAACAATAAACTTATATTTTTCATCAGCAAAGGCTATTTCCAATGCTCTTTGGAAAGTCACTCCTGCATTCATAAGCCCAAAAGACATTTTTTCATACATGAAGGTGCCCCAAGGTGTTGTAAACATTGTCTTCTCTTGGTCATCAGGATGCACCATAATTTGGTTGTATCCATAGAAATCATCAAGCATTGATATCTTCTGAGATACCACCACCTTCTGCATGATGTAATCCATCATAGGAAGTGGATAATTTTCTTTGAGAGACACCCTATTTAGATTATGAAAATATACACATAACCTGATCTCACTACTTTTCTTCCTGACAGGCACTAGGTTAGCCATCTGTTGAGGGGTCCTAAATCCATTTAACTCAAAAACATGAACCAAACCTGCCACCGAGGCCCAATTATACTTAGTGGTGTTTTATAGTGTAATGTTTCTCTAGATCTTGTGATCTGGCCAATTAATCGATGGGATTTATGTAGTGATTTATAGGATATCCTCTCATGAAAAATCCTCATTCATCTTGAACGTTCTGTTTTTTGTATTTTCTCTCATAGGTGGGTATTATACAATATATGTGCTGCTATAAACCAGTTGAGTAACAAAGGGGAAAATATTAACTACTGAAGAACGTTGAGCTCGAGATAACCCTCATGATCAAGTGTGTAGACAATGATTCTTATACCTATGACAAGCCTAGTACTAATACATCAACTTGCTGGTATTTCAATTATTGACTGAGATACAATTATCAGAAGAGAAGATACATGCAATAAAATGATGGAAATAAAAATAGTTTCCTTATCTCTAATCAGTAATCACACATTAACACAACGATTTGTTTTACATCATTAGAGACAAGAATTATAAAAATATTGAATCAGATAACTCATCAATAGATTCAGAAACCCTTAATAGTTACAACATCCATTCATGAGACAAAGTCAAAAGTAATTCCTCCTTAGATCCAATCACACACGCTTTTGATGATTTTTTTTTTTTATCTCCACTCCTAAACATGAATTCTCAATTAAGGTAGTTTAGAAATAGTTCTTTACAATTCCAAAAATAAGGGTCTTTTCCAAAACCATCGACCCTTTCTAATAGGTCAATCCTCTTATTTATAACAAATTATTAACTGAAAATAACTATCAAAACTGCAAGCTAAGTAAAACAAAAAATCACCACATGGCACTTTCAATTCTCAGTCTTCTAAGAGTCATCAAATGGTTTCACTTTAGTGGATGTCTCTTCTCATAATCTAACCATTTGAAGAAGATTCCCTCTCATGTGTTGGCATATGGGAATCTGTGTTGGTCCATCGGGGCTGAAAGGATCTCCTTTATCTCCACTTTTCATGCTCGATACTTGACTACTTTAACAACTAACTATTGTAACATTGTCTGAGCCTTTATTGGGTACTCCATGAACTGCTGTACTTTCTTGGTGCCATGTTCACCACATTTTCTATCTCTGTAGTCCACGATGAGTCTTGTTCTTCATGTATTTTGACTATGTCATGCAAGTTGACAAAGTATTTGGGTGCAACGAATTCTGGGAGATCGATGTCTCTCATTGCCCAACTGATCTTGGTCCAAATACTTTCACAGTCAATCCACTTCTCTTGGATATTCTGGTGAGGTTCTTGGGCCATCTTCACCCAATATTCAGTTGACTTCTTTATACGGTCGATGTTGTTGTCCCTTACTACCCAAATACTATGCTCTTTGGTCTCTTGGCCCTTTTGAACCGTGCTGATGTAATAAATTCTTTCCACCATTGGGTGATATTTATCATACCATCTTTCCATGTCCTTGCACATTTCTAGTGCCATAAGGGTGTCTTCCTGGAAATTGGCTATCCCTGTAGTGAAAATGTGTCACTCACTCATGAATTTACTGTAGGAATCCTGGAATTCACTTCTCAAGAACACCATGGCCTATGTGGAGTCCTGATAATATTTATTTAGATGGAATATATGCTCCAACTCCTTTAGCACAATGGCCAAATCCTCTTCATCTTTCCTTGCTCTATCGAGGGTGGCATCTGTGATTGCCATCCCTGTGATGATAAGATTAGACATCTTGGCATGCTCTATGGTAATCAATTTCTCCTATGTGGTGATGAGGATGGAACTTTCCAGATTAAGCCTCCTCTTCTTAGTGGTTATCTTTAGTATGGCTTTCCTCTTTCGGTTGTAGGTGATGGCTTGTATATTTGCGACCTCATCCATGGGTTCAGGGATTTGTTTCTCTCCCCAAGTAAGAGTGTTTCCTAGGCTCCTGATGGTGTATATTTGTTTAATACTAGGTTCCTTAACCTATTATATATGTCTCGATGGCTTGAACTCTAGTTTTTTCTCATCGGGTGGTAAAGTACTAGTCAAAATTAAGGTATCAGACGCATGTTGGGTACTTACTTGGTGATCGGTTGTTGGGGTACCGATTTCCTTTTATGGAATTTCTCCTTCTTGTTCTCTCGATCCTAGCTCATCCTTCGAGTTGTCCATAGGGTTTCTTGGTGTATTGAGTATCTCAGTTTCTAAGACACTTTCAACCTCTTGGTCTCTCTGTGGAAGGCTTTGAATTGTAGCATTAGGAGCTGGGGAAGATACTTTCTTGGGTTTCTTTTCCTCTGTAATCTACACCAGAGTCACCAGGGAAACCTTTGAACTCTCCTCATCATTATAGATAGTTATTAAGTCATGCAAGGTATTTTGTGCACTAGTCCTACCTGGTGTCCTTGATATCTCAGGCTGAGTTGAAATTCCCTTGGGTGATCTGATCTGTGGTGGTGGGATTTAAGGATTTTTTGGCCCGGGGATTCCTTTAAGTTGTATCAGCTCTGATCCACTTAGCTCTCCTCAGATTTCGATTGGGTTGTCGACAGGAACCCTCATCATCTCTATGAGATTCAGGTCGTTCTCCAACTAATCAATGACTTTCTGTGCCTCTACCATCATAAGAAATCCCCTTGCATGTGCCTCTGGTGTCAAGGAAAAAACCCTTCTTTGCGCCTCTGTTGTCTCTGGTGCTCTGATTTCTTCCCTAGCTTTGAGGGCTTCTTGAGCTGACTGCTCTATTATTTCCACATGTTCATCCATGCACATGGCCTTGAGCCTGGTTATGTTTGGGTTGTCCATCCTCTACACCACCTTGTCCTAGTCCTTGGCATTCTCTGTGAAGCATTTTTCCTCAAATTTATCGTGAGCATATGACCAACATGATGATTCTTGCAACACATGTTGGAGGACTAGGCCTTTAGGATCATGCTTGCGGAATCAAACTATAGGGAACCTAAATTCAAGTTGGATCAAACCTTCTTTTTTGTCTTGAGAAATATCCTTTACTAGATAGAACCATACATGGAAACCGTAGGGTATGAAAGCCCATTTCTTGTCTTTGACTAGTGTGGCATTGTAGCCCTACAAGATGGTATGATAACAAATTGTTGCCACAAAGAGCCAGTCTGGGACATGATATGGTAGGAGATGTGGTGCTCTGGTGGCCCCGAGCACCCTGATCTAGGTTGCGCGCTCGTCCAAGTACCAATGGAATACCTTGAATATCATTTTCTTGGCTGTCATTGATAGCCTCAGGAATTCCTTCTTAAAAATAATAAAATAAATGTGTTTGATGAATTCATCGCAGATGAGTGAGTAACATTTATTGTACCTATTTTCCCATAGCATGCTAAAGTAGAAATGGAATGGGATCTCTTCAACATGCCAACTCAAATTCATGTCGATGAAGAAGTTCCTAGTGCGCATGATGTAGAGTAGGTACGAGGCCATGTAGAAAGTTGGTGCCTCTCCTTCCTTCGACATCTAAGGTTACTGCACACAGATATTTAATTGTTTGGAGATTATTGCTCCCCATTTGAAAATTCTCTCGACGATTGAAATTGTGTATGCCAAAGGCATCCATGCTTCTGAAAACTTGGAGGAATCATTTTCTCTATATAACTAGAAGATGAGATCCATCAAATAGATGTATGGCTCCCTCAGGTTGATTTTACCATACCATCCGTTTCTCTAATTGGTGAATTTCTTGTCTTCCTTCCACCATGAAGCCATCAACTAGCTAGTGTCATGGAATTCATAGAACTTCACCATGAATTTTATATTGAGCTGCTCCTCTGGGTCCCTGAGCTTGTAGTATTTTTGGACCTCTATCAGGAGGAAAACTTTGACAAACCCTCCATTCTCATCGTTGATCAAATATTTTCTCATCCATGTGGTATATGAGGCACTTCAAGACCTCTATGCAAGGGAAAATGAGGGTTCTGCTCACAACCATGTGTAAATACGACTATCAGATGTTGGGGAACACCTGGTCATCAAGCACCCTTATGTCTGTGTCATTGTGTGGGATATACTCTGGGTATTATTCTCTACTAATCATGTTGAATAGATACCCCCACTGTTGGAGTGCTACCTTGGACCCAGTTCTTTCTTATGTATCGCTGAGGCTAGAGGCTGGATGAAAATTTTCTTTGTTGTTGTTTTGATGATAGGCTCCACACTAAGGGATTACTCCAATTGCCTCGTGGTCCCTGGAGAAGAACCTTTACCTGTCTCTAGTTCTTTCAGTTTTGGTGCTCTTGGAGAGCGTTTGGTGGTTGGATTTCTTGGTAGCATTGTTCCTAAAACTTGAGCAAATTTTAGAGACTATGTAGAAATTTGGACGAACACATATAAATCATAACTAACGAATTAACAAACTTGGATACATACCTTTGAAGCTTGTTAAACATAGTTTTTGATAATCACGAGGGTCAGTATAGTCTTTGAGTTGCTCATTTTTCTCCTTCAGGCGCTCTAGAATTCTCTTACGTGCAGAATGAATTCATTCACAATGGTTCAAGGGATTTAAACAATGAAGATCTTACTGTGTCACATCAACGATTCAATTAAGGTTTTGAGTGAAATTTCAATAAATCTGTCGCCGAATATTTAGAGGAGTTAGAACTTAAATTCATCATGGGTTGATGGTAGAGGCATGGGTGGTGATGTGGTCTATCACCAATGATAAAAATTGTTGTTTTAATTGGTGTATGAGGAAACAACTAATGCAGGATCAGGCATTAATTAATTCGTTGAATGTCCAAATCCAATCGTATCTAACACTGAAAATGTCCCACCGTGCCACTCTTTCAGTGGGTGGATCGGGGGTTAGGATTGTGCTACAAACCTTTTTATTGATACCCTCCTACAAAATATCCGACGCCGATTGATCTTACCGTACAATGCTGACATGGCAAAGCTAACTCAGAGGTGTGACTAGGACCTAGGGAACCAAGAATGACTTGGGATAGAGCTAGACCATATGACCCTCTTGTTAATATTATGGTAGCTTCGGGAGGTATGAGCCTCTATTGTGACCTATGAAGAGACTAGAATCCTCTGGAAGGAAGCAAAGAATTAAAGGAAACCCTAGACAAGTTGTCGGCTAAACAAATATATTTAAATTGAAATTATTGATGCCCAGAAGGAGAAGTCAGCCCCAAGTAGACTATCCAGTCCATTATAAATACAGGGCACTAGTTTCATTATTTCACATCTCAGCAGTTGCAGTGAGAGCTAAATCTGCGTAGGCAGTTGCAGGCAGCAGCATTTTGATGCGCAAGTTTTCTGGGAAAGCTGGGAAAGTGGTGCGCTAGTTTCTGGGTGGGATCATCTATTCAGTTCAGTTTCTATTCTCTTGCTTGGTGCATTTAGCCTCTCTTGGCTATTGATTGCTAGTAGGATTCTCTTCTCGGTCAAGGTCAAGGTGCTTGGAGGGTGGCTTCGGCCTGTGGTTGGGTGACGAGGGTATCGCCAATGGTTAAACGAGCACAATCCTCTATATTCTAACAGGTTATGGGCCCAGACCCCTTCAATCAGCCTAAAATGCTAGAAGGAAACATAACTGCTAGGAATTGAGCTCATTAAGGAGTTGTCTCTAGGGTTACTAGTAGGAGCAACTTCCAAACAATTGTAGCTAGGGTCACTAGCAGTAGCAATTGCAGAAACCCTAATTCTCAGATCCAACACCTTGTGATGGAGCATCTTGCTCAAAGAGAAGATATTCAGATGCACCCTAACTCAGTGCACCTATTGACTTCCTCAGAAGAAATAAATGATGAAGTTGAAGTTTTGGATCAAGGCATGACCAATTTTTAGTCAATCGAAGACATGTGCGAAACAATCAGTCTATTACATTACTCAGCACTTACTGGGACAATTGAAGACGATATGTGGATAAGCGACAGTGGAGCTTCTAGACACATGATAGGATATCAAGCTAGACTTTCAGATCTAAATGAGAAAAAGACATCATACAAAGTGGAGCTTGGAGACAAAAGCACCTACCCCGTCGAAGGATTTGGACAAGCCTCCATCAAATTGGAATCAAGTAATCATGTTCACTTAAGCAATGTTCTATATGTACCTGGTTTATAAAATAATCTTGTATCAATATCATGTTTAGAAGACAAAGGAAACATAATAGCCTTCATAGATGAAAAAGTGTTATCATGGCATAAGGATTCCCGCATAGAAGATTCTAGGGTTATTGGAAGACGTGAAGGGAATCTATATAGACTACTAGAACAAAATGAAGAATCCCTAGTACATAACGAAGTCAAACCTAATGAGCTTTGGCATAGAAGGTACGCTCATATCAATTATCAAGCACTACCTTTCCTCAGGAAGATGGTTGAAGGGATACCAGAATTGAAGTCTACACATGAAGGAATTTGCAAGGGACATGCCCTTGGGAAGAACAT
The DNA here is from genome assembly GCA_009831015.1 of Picea engelmannii. NCBI lineage: Eukaryota > Viridiplantae > Streptophyta > Pinopsida > Pinales > Pinaceae > Picea > Picea engelmannii. Next base: position 515,209 of record ML783316.1, on the reverse strand, counting down.
CAAGAAACCATTCCCAAGAAGAAACAATAGATCTAAGGAAACTCTAGATCTAATACACTCAGATGTTTGTGGTCCAATTCCAGTCAAATATTTAGGAGGATCTCTCTACTACATAACATTCATAGATAACTATTCAAGGAAGACGTGGTTATACCTACTGAAGTCAAAAGATGAAGTATTCAACAAGTTCCAAGAATTCAAGACAGAAATAGAAAACCTTACAAATAAGAAGATCAAGACATTAAGAACAGATAATGGAGGAGAATACACCTCGAAGGAGTTCATTGCATTTTGCAAATCAGCAGGGATTAGGAGGGAGCTGATTGTTCCTCATAATCCTCAACAAAATGGTGTAGTAGAAAGAAAGAATAGATCCATCAAAGAAACAGTAAAATCCATATTGAACGATCAAGATCTATCCATGTTTCTATGGGGAGAAGCAGCAATGATGACAATATAAGTAGAGAATAGAAGCCCTCATCGCATATTGAAGGACATGACACCAGAAGAAGCATTCTCAGGTAAGAAACCTAACGTAGAAAACTTAAGAATATTTGGATGTCAAGTTTATTGTTAAGAACCAAACATCAATATAGCATGGAAAAACCTTAAGAAAAGTACTCAATGCCTTGAAACTGAGATAATTTCAGATAATAAGCCTCTTCGAGGGGGCAACCTCCTTTTACCCCACTTAAAATGTTCAAGTACAA
>ML783316.1:442985-510506 GCA_009831015.1 Picea engelmannii | reverse complement strand
CCTTTTTGGGTGGCATGTTGGCCAAATATCACTTTTGAGTCTTGATTTTGAGGTGGTTCTGCTAGACAATATTTATTCTATTATATCTCCCAAGTTTTGGCCCTTTTGGGTATGAAACTTTCCTTTAGGTAGTTCTCTGATATCTCTTCTCTTCAATGCCACAGGTCTGATCAAAATTGGATGTGCCAAGTGGAATTTACGGTAACTTCCTCACAACTTGCCAATTTTTGGTCTTTCCAGGAGATCTCACTTGTATAGAATGCCCAACACAAAATAATTGATATAAAATTCTGAAACTCACACCCAAAATACTAAAGACTGTCCACGATCCAATGCAACCAGTCCTACTCAATTTGGATACTCCAGAAAGAAGTTATACTTGTTTTACCTGGAACACCTTCTTGAGACTAGTCAATAGGACTAGTCAGATACCCTATCTTACACAAGGTGTATCTACAAATTTAAGATGACCCAAAATATGAACTTTTTACCAAAAATACCTTAATAATTGCTGTAATTTTTCTCTGGATTGCAGGGTCTGAAACGTTACAAAATTTTTTTTATAGTGAAAATTCCACAATGACTCATTTCAGGATGATTCCATAACCCTATCTTGTACAAGATGTATCTCCGAAAGTATAAGGCCTCAGGAACTAAATTTTGAGCCCAACGTACCTTGATCCATCTACTAAATACCCTCCAATATGTTTCTTCTAAAACGTTGTAGAAAAAAATTTATAGCGAAAATTCCACGGTGTCTCAGATGTAGCAGCGAAACCCCAAGACCTTGAGCTCTGATACCATATGTTAAGAACCAAACATCAATATAGCATGGAAAAACCTCAGGAAAATTACTCAACGCCTTGAAACTGAGTTAATTTCACATAATAAGCCTCTTCGAGGGGGAAACCTCCTTTTACCCCACTTAAAATGTTCAAGTACAAGATGATTCAAAATGAAAATGTCTCCTTGGTATATATAGAAGACTAGGAGGTATAATTACAAATAATGGCCTAAAGATGACACAATTAAAATAACATTACTAATCTAAATTACAACTAATGGCCTAAAGCTGACATAAATAAAATAGCATTACTAATCTAATATGCCCCAATTAAGGGGTAATGATCCAACATTAGGGCTTAACATTTATTCTCATATTCCCAAAGATAAAAGAAATAAACTAGAACCCTCAGGAGAGAAAGGGATATTCATGGGATATAGTGATTCATCCAAAGCCTACATAATATATATCCCAGAAAAACACAAGATAGAAGTAAGCAGAGACGTAACATTCAAGGAAAGAATGGCCTTTAGAAAATCTATTGAAGAAACTATAGAAGAAGAAGAAATTGAAGAACCAAATGAAGAAAACACAGAAGGTGAAAATAACGAAAAGGATCAACCTGATCATCCTATGGAGATATGTGAGAATGCTGATATAGATAATATACCTAAGAACAAGAAATGACCAGCTTGGATTGAAGCCACCTTACAAGATGCAGAAAGAATCAAGGCTCCAGAAGGAACATCCAGGAAGACTAAAAGACTGAAAAGATTCTCAAGTTATGCAGCATACATGACAAAGCTTCTAGATGAAGAACCTACTACGTTTGAAGAAGCAGTTGAAAATGGACAATGGAAAGAAGCTATGGTGGAAGAACATCAGTCCATTATGAAAAATGAAGTATGGGAAATTGTACCCAGACCCAAAGAGAAATCAGTTGTAACTTCAAAATGAGTATACAAGATCAAACATGCAGTAGATGGAAGCGTGGATAAATACAAGGCAAGATTCATGGCCAAAGGGTTCTCCCAGAAGGAGGGAGAAGACTATGCTGAAACCTTTTCTCTGGTGGCAAGGTATACCTCCATCAGAGCTATCATATCTCTTGCCGCATCCATGGGATGGAATCTACACCAGATGGATGTAAAGACAACCTTTCTCAATGGAGCTATTGAAGAAGAAGTATATATTGAAAAACCTCAAGGATTTGAGGTACATTCCAGAGACACTCACGTTTGTAGATTGAATAAATCTCTTTATGGACTCAAGCAAGATTCAAGGGCTTGGTACGCTAGAATGGACAACTATATAACTAGACTTGGCTTCTCTAAGAGTCATGCAGATCCAAAACTTTACTACAAAGTCGTGAACAATGCACTTGTAATTCTACTATTATATGTTGATGATCTATTCATAACAGGTGAAGAATATCTAATCATCCAGTGCAAGAAGGATTTAGCCTCTGAATTTGATATGAAAGATCTAGGTCTCATGCACTATTACTTGGGACTAGAAGTATGGTAGAAGCGTGGTGAATTATTCCTTGGACAAGGAAAATACACAATAAAGATCCTTCAGAAGTTTGGAATGATGGACTGTAAGTCCATGGACACTCCTATGAATACAGATATGAAAAAAGTGAAAGTACTAGAATCCAATCCTATAGATCCATCTCTATATCGATAGCTAATTGGATCATTGATGTATTTGGTAAATACTAGACCAGATATTTGCTTTGTTGTAAATACATTAAGTCAGTTTCAGGTGGAAACTAGACAAGAACGTTGGATAGCTGCAAAGCATGTTCTAAGATATATTCATGGAACAATAAACTATGGCTTAAGATATACTGCATCCAGTGATGTCCAAATTCATGGATTCACAGACTCTGATTGGCCAGGAAGTGCAGAAGATATAAAGAGTACTTCATATATGTGTTTCATCTTGGGCTCTGCTATGATATCTTGGAGCAGCAAGAAGTAGAAGTATGTCACACTCAGTACAACAGAAGCAGAGTATATGGCATCTTGTGAAGCATGCACATAAGCAGTATGGCTAAGGAAGTTAATATCCGATTTATTTGATCAGACTCCAGAATCGACCACAATATATTGTGATAATCAGAGTTGTATAAGATTATCCGAGAATCTAGTGTTTCATGAAAGGTCGAAGCACATTGAGATCAAATACTACTTTATTCGAGATGAAGTCCAGGAAGGAGAGGTAAAGCTTGAGTATATCCCCACTGATGAGCAGACATAAAACATCCTGACAAAACCTCTTTCCATAATCAAGTTTGCATATTTCTGAGAGTAGATGGGGATCGTGGAAATAACTCCCTTAGCTGAAAGGGAAGATTCTCTAGGATAGAGAAGGTACGCAAAAACATTCTTGAAAAACATTTATTTTGTGATTGAAATAATTCTCCAATTAGGAGGGAGCATTGAAAATATTATTTATCTTTGTAATAGTCCAGATTGGACAGATACTTTCCTGTTCAGAAAGTGGATTGAGATTTTTGATGGACAATGACTTCCCATTGTAGTTAACATGAGAGGCAGAATGATTACTGATGTATCATAGAAAATGACTTTCCATTATGGGGAGTGGTCTAGGACAGTCATTCTTCTTGGCAGTCACTCTGAGTAGTGGTCAAGCAAAATGGTCTGCCTCGCTGGGCAGTCATTCTTTCGAAGTTCAAAGTTGTGAGAAGTTTCGAAGAATCCTCCATTTTGGAGGTTGATGCAGGACATACATTCCTTGAGGGAAGACTCATTCTCTCCAGGTTACACTTTGTTTAGTGTCGGAGGAATGGCCCAGGGTGGGGAATGGTCCAGACAGTTATTCCTCGAGGGCATACTCATTCTCTCTAGGTTACACTTTGTTTAGTGTCGGAGGAATGGCCTAGGTTGGGGAGTAGTCTAGGTTCAGCAATTAGGGATAGTTATTCCTTGAGGGCAGACTCATTCTCTCTAGGTTACACTTTGTTTAGTGTCGGAAGAATGGCCCAGGGTGGGGAATAGTCCAGGACAGTCATTCCTTAGGGCATACTCATTCCCTTTAGGTTACACTTTGTTTAGTGTTGAAGGAATGGCCTAGGGTAAGGAATGGTCCAACCATTTCTCGAGGGAAGACTCATTCTTTCCAGGTTACACTTTGTTTAGTGTCGGAAGAATGGCCCAGGGTGGGAAATGGTCCAGGTTCAGAAATCAGAAATAATCCTTCTTCCTTGGTTGAGAAGAATGGGGCAGATAGCCCATTATTGATATTCTATGTTGAGGGAAGACATTATTTTAGACCTTACAGATGTGAGTGAAAATTGGCCCAGATGATTATTATTGATGTTCTATACTGAGGGTAGACACTCTTTCAGATCTCATAGACGTGAGTGAAATATTGGTCTATATGATTCAGTTCTTGTCATAACATTGTTTCCATGTAGGTTTCTATCAGATATTTGTTATGAAGAATGAATGACAGTAGATATGCTACTATTTGTGATTGTGTTTCACAATTCTGAGTAGTTTTGTACTACTGGAATAGACACAGGTGTGTTCTATTAATTGATATTGTACCAGTTGTCATAGGAGATTATCCAGTCGGATAATAATGACAGGTGCTCGTGGTGCTACCAGTTGATTGGTTTGTTGTGCTCAAGACCATACCTCCCTAGCTAAGAGGGAGTGTTAATATTATGGTAGCTTTGGGAGGTATGAGCCTCTATTGTGACCTATGACGAGACTAGAATCCTATGGAAGGAAGCAAAGAATTAAAGGAAACCCTAGACAAGTTGTCGACTAAACAAATATATATAATTGAATTTATTGATGCCCAGAAGGAGAAGTCGGCCCTAGTTAGACTAGCCAGTCCACTATAAATACAGGGCACCGGTTTCATTATTTCACATCTCAACAGTTGTAGTGAGAGCTAAATCTGCGCAGGCAATTGCAGGCAGCAGCAGTTTGGTGCGCAAGTTTTCTGGGAAATCTAGGAATGTGGTGCGCTAGTTTCTGGGTGGGATCATCTGTTCAGTTAAGTTTCTATTCTCTTGCTTGGTGCATTTAGCCTCTCTTGGCTATTGATTTCTACCAGGATTCTCTTCTTGGTCAAGGTCAAGGTGCTCGAAGGGTGGCTTTGGCCTGTGGTTGGGTGACGAGGGTATCGTTAATGGTTAAACGAGCACAATCCTGTATATTATAACACCTCTTACCTAGTAAAGATGCATGAAATTCAAGACTAGTGGCTTCATTTTCTTGTGTCATTCAGAGTCGAGACTTTCTTTAATTCATTTCGTTTCTAAAACCAAATCCTAGCTTGCCGATGCCAAAAAATATCAAGGATCGACGATCGACAATAAACCTACCCAAGTGCTCTCGGATCAGATTCCTCATCGGGGATTGGTGATCGAGGATAACTTTATTGTGGTTGAAATGTCTGTTGTGATTGTTATGGATTTTCCTTGATCTCGATAAAGTGCGTCAGGCACTGACTATCGATGATTTCTTTTCGTATTTTGTTAATTTATGTCCTCCTCGTATTTTACTGATACTGAAGGGGATCGACTATCTCTTGAAATTTTATGGGAATAAACTACGTAAATCTAAACCACCTTCTACCAATGCCGATGAGTATTGGTGATCGACGACTGTTGTTTTCATGTGATTCCTTTACTTTCTTGAATTCTTTCTGATGCTGAACCTGAGTGCGTTAGGTGCAATCTTTGGTTTCCTATTCTTAATTCAGGTGTTAAGGTATTTTATTCATGGGGTTTCATAAGTTTAAAAAAACCTGAATAGGTGATGAGTGTCATGAAAATAAAGAATGAAAAAACATTTCCCAAAATGAAATAGAGTCAGACAATGAATAAAAAAAGTGGTACCCAAAAAGTGACTAACATTTGATAAGGCTTTTTAGGGTGTGTTGAGTGATCAACAAATGGTGACTTACTAGGCGAAAGAAAAATATTTGTTCCTACCTCGGACTCAGCTGATGCAAAAGATGGTTAATAACTTAACTGGTTTTTATCAGAGCCTCTTCTATCCTTTGTTGACGGGCGAAATTGTCCATCCGTCAATTAAGAGAGTGGAACCGGTCCGGGGTTGTCTAAATAATCCAAGGCGTTTTGTTGGGTATGTGTTATATTCTTTGCACGAGTAGTAGTGTTTGAGCGCCTGCGCCGGGCGCGCAGGGGGGTAAGAGGGGGGTGCAGGGGGGCGGAACCCCCCGCGCGGGGGTTCGTGGGCAGTGCCCCCGAAATTTTTTTTTTGGGCCAACATATTTTCGCCGGTTTCGGGCCGACATATTATCGCCGGGCCGACATATTTCCGGGACCACATGATATTAGGTGTTTTTGGCACATGGTTTTTGCCGATGGTTTTTCTATTTCCGGTTAAGGAATTAGGGTTTTGGACTAATCCAGGTCATTGGGTTAGGGTTTTGGATGCCGCTGGCTCCTATATGTATATTGTATTGTAAACAATGTAACAAAATTGTATGAATATAATATATGCTGGTTTTCCCGGTTTGGGTTTCCAGGTGAAAAATCTCTGTGTAATGTTTGTATTTGCCATTGTATCTTTTCTGTTCTTTTCTGAATATCAGTTTGCAGTAGATATTGTACAAGGTTAGAATTTACACGTTTGGAATGAACCACCCTGATGGGTTTACCGGCTCCGTTGGCCACTCTAAGGTCTTAAGAAAACCAAAGAGAAAACTAAGCTAAACTAACTAATCTATCTAAAACTAATGAAACAAACTAGAACTAACTAAAACTAACTAAAACTAATAAAACTAACTAAAACTAACTAAAACTAATAAAACTAACCAAAACTAACTAAAACTAATAAAACAGACTAATACACTAATCTAATCAAAACAAACTAAATTGAACTAAAAATAAATATAAACTACTCTAACTATTATATACAATCTACTAATTATTACTACACTAACTCTAGCAATTAAATATCTAATTACTAATTGAATTACAACTTATTCACAAATATACAATATACACAATTAGTAGATTTAAATAAAACCTGTGAAACTCCTGTGTTTTCTGTCCTATGACAGCCAAAGATATTTTTGATTTTTATATTTTGTGAATAAGAAATAAAACTACTGAAATTAAACGATCTGATATACTAACTCTAACTTAAACTAATATCTGAACTAAACTACTAATAAGAAAAAAAAAAAAAGACTAACTGACCTGGAAACGCTTCTAATTTGTCCTGCGTTTGTTGACTTCGAAGCTGATCGGAGGAAGTAAACTCGCACCGGTTATTCCAAAAGATTTTCGTAAATGATAGGCCGTGCTGCTCTTTGAGTGTTTTACAAGACAAACAAGACATAGAAAATCATAAAAACTATATGATTATAAATTTCTGCAATAAGGGAAACCTGTTATGCAAAAACTTATATTTAGCAACTCAATTCATGAAGAAGATAAACCTGTCATTCAAAAACTGAATTAAACAATTGTTATGTCTTTTATACACTTGGAAGAAACCATATATGGATTACAGTAATTAAAATTATATTATTTGCACATGATTAAGATAGCTAAAGTAGTTGTTAACCAGATACAAATTGATATACACAACATGAAACAAAATGTTGATATAATGAGAAGCTAAAGCTGTGACAAAACACCAAATTCTGCTTCAGTCTGTATTAAAACTTCATATCCTTGTTCTCCCACAAATGAGGATGAACCTTATTGCAAAAATCATAAGTATATATAAGTGTCTCCACAGGGTAAAACATCCCTGTGGATAATATCAAACTGTTTTACATAATCTGGGAAATATCCCAAAATCAACTAAACTAGGAAATCAAAATGCAAATGAAATCTTTGAAATATCCCCTAACTACTCATCAAAGCCACTACCATTTCGAATTGATCTGCAATAGACCAAAAATAACCAATTAGAAAGATATTTCATCAACAAAACAATAAAAAATTGATCCTACAGACTTAGCTACAGAATCATTTGATTCTGTAGCTAGTCTAAAATAGCATACAGGACCAGATAGAGATCAAATGAAATCTTTTTTTTTTTTTTTAAATAATCCAATTTAATTTTCTTTTAATAAACATTGACATTGAATCACTAATGGTTCAAGTAAATTTACCATCCAAATTAAACAAAATCGAAAGGGATTCAATCGAAACAGGATAAGAATGCTTTGTTTTTTAGTCACCATAAAATCGGGTCAAATAGTAACCAAACTGTTTCATATCCAAATGAAATTAATAGTGAATCATATCGTATAAGATACGATGTAATCCAACACAATCATAATCGATTTGTTATGGCTGTAACAATGTGCATAAAATTCATGTTGTTTCAATCAAATATCAATATGGAAAGACTGTTATGATTATAGTCAAATAAAAGATTCATAACAACATCAACCAAACTTTGCCATAGACTTCGATCGCTGAGCGTTACACAATCAACAGACATGATAAAAATAGTGATCACAACCATCAACAACAGTGATAATCATAAACTGGGCAACAATCGAAACAAATCGTGACTGAGTCAAATATAGAAACAAATCGTAATCCTGGGCATAATCACTTTCGTTCCCCAAAACAATATATTTGTTGCAATATGAATCGAGCTGATAACATGGTCAAACAAAACAAAGTGAATCGTTTGGTTGGGTATAACAGTTATGATTCGTATCTATTCGCAATTTTGGTTACATATTAACAGAAACATATTTGAGTGGTATTCGAATTGGTCGAAAAAGACATGGAATACAAAATCATAACAGTTAACCATTATTGCCAACCATATCGTATAGAATATAACCAATTTGAAATGAAACATTGACTGTGTTCGAAATTGAAATACCAGAAACAACTTATGTTTAGAAAAGATATTAACAACTTCAATAAGCAACAGAGTATTCAATTCAAGCCAAATTAAAACAATCGAATCCATACCACGATCAATCGAATCAAAGCTAAATCCAATCAAAACTTAAAATGATAAATGAAATTCAATTAATCAAAACAAAACTATGCATATAGTGCATGCTTATGTGTCAAAGAAAATCCATGCTGTAAACAGAGCTATGAGTTTGTCATATAAACAGGTGATAGTCATACCAGTGAGGCTGCTCGAGCTATGCCAATTTTGAATTGACGACTGCTGTAGATGACTCCACGTTCTTAAACAAAATAGAGCCTGTTGTTCACTGTTTCTTATCAGTGGCTTGCAATTTATCCCTTTGACTGGTGAGCCTTGCAACTTGATCCTCCAGAGCATGAATTCTGGACTGTAGCATTGGCACATCAAGGTAATACCTTTCTAACCATGAGCCACACTGATCACATGGTGTAGCAACTGGTTGAGATAGAGAAGGAGGGGGTTTTGACGAGTCACTGGGGGTTTCACAAGGCATTTTAATGCCTGGATAATTAGGGTCATTTTGCAAGCAAGGTGGTAGGTTTTTCACAAAGTCGTATGAGGGTTTGTCACACAGACCTTCCGAATAGGGATACTCACTTGCCAGGTAACATTCCACCTCCGAGTCAGAATCTTCACTCACCATGATAGGGTCAGGGTTGACAGGAGGTCTCAATTTGTTTCTTTCCATGCGAGAGATTAATCGGGCATTCTTTTTGCCTTTGGAATTCGCAGTAGGTTTGGCTTTAGGCCTTTTAGCCATGGGTTTAACAGTTTCGACATCCTTGGTCATAGACTGGGGTAGGTCGGGAGGTGAGTTGGGTAAGGGTTTAGGTAACAGAGCACTGTAAGGCACAGGGGGTGCAGACTTACTCTCGCTCACCACAGGTTTGTCAACCTGTGGTGGGATTGAATCCTCAAAATTATTGTGACTAAGAAAATCATTCCAACAGTCTCAGTGTAACCCCAAATGATAAAAAATAATCATTTTAATCAACCCATAGTGAAAAAGGCTGCTATCGGCCTGATTCCGTTTGTATCTTTGAGACATTTTAAACAGGTTCCTATGCAAGTAATAAGGCATATTAAGCTCATAGCCCATGAAAACCATAAGTAACCGAAGATGGTACAAGAAAACAAAACCATACCGACCCTCACAGGTGATAAACTGCTTGGTTATCATCAGCAAGTCATGCCAACGCTGCTTGAGCATACTCGTGAGAAAACCTTTGTCACAAGAGCTCACCCTTCGCGACTGGAAGAGAAATGTCCACTGGACATCTTCCACTTTGCAATTTTTTGACCATCTCTGTCTAGTAGCAGGCAGACCGGTAGCTAAACTGAGAAATTGCTCGTCAATTTCCAATTGGACATCCCCAACCTTGGATCGACAGCCATCAAAGGTTAATGCGAATTGCCGAGCCAGGAAAGGGTTATAACCATCAAACTTTTGTATGAACGAGAGCCATCCAAATTCCTCAAGGTCACTGTAAGCACTGTCGAACATCAACAATGCTTTGCTACCATTGGTTTCGGCCCTTACGACTGGAGCCATGGTGCGAACACATGGTAGGGTTTGGATTGAACACAACAACACACAAGAGCAAAGTCATTTGGGCTAACAGCTACGAATGATGAAAGGGGAAGAAAATTAATGTGCGCGTGCGAGGGTGGTGGGATTATCCACCACCAAGCAAAACAGTAATGGCAAGTACAATGTTGTTCAATCAATCATAACATCATTCAAACCATATTAATCGGCCAACCCAAGATTTAAAAGGTGGATGATATACCAATGCGCCAATCTATTGTTTGAAACCATGAATGTTCAATGTAAAATTAAACCCAAATGTTTAACCAACGCACCATTGCATAATGTGTAATCAAATATTTATAAACATTGTGACCAATGATTTCATAAAATCGACAAGCCAAGAGCTTATAATAATAAGGATCACATTATATAAAACATAATCAACCATGACCCCTATAGAATCAAATATAACCTATAAATTTACATGCTCAATGCCTTATCAATTAAATAAAAATCAAGTTGCGCAATCAAAGTTAGAATAGGCAAATGGACATAGTTCAAAAAATCATTCCAGCCACTAAATAACAAACCCAAGGTAAGTTCCTTTCAGAATATCAATAAAAAGATCATGAAAGTTCAAATAACGATGGAGGAGTTTTCACGCTTACAGTCGTGAAAACTGAATGGAGACCAAATTGCAATTGTCGTAAGAAATGAAAATATCGTCTACTTGCAAAATGTGACGATAACTTGACGTTCAGGAGACAATAGGTGTAGGCAGATTATCAGGCAATGGAAAAAATTGAATTGGCTGCCAACAATGGTGACTCACTAGGAGAAGCAGTTATCTCTGTTAAAAGAAATGAATTCAGATCAGGACAGCAAAGAAAATTTCAACTCAAAAACAACAACCAGAAAATCGTACAAACATCATCATTTACCATCTTTTCCAGCGATGTTTTAAAAGATGCAAACTAATAATAGTCTTAAGATCAGTAAGTCACGATATTAATGATAAAATCTTTAATACTGTTGGCATGGCCACTGCTGCCAACAAGCATCCATAGCCTCGACAGGGTTTCCATTTAACCCACTCGGACATCCGTATCCTGTCAAGAAGTTCTAGATCAGAATAAAGGACTTTAAAGAGGTTTATTATAATTTTTTTACAGATTTTTGTGTACCCGACATTGCTTTGCTGCCAACAGGCCTGTTCAGTACCCTGGCGAAGTTGTCTTGGTGCCATGCTTGCATTTACCCGCTGCCAGCAGACCTGTTCAGTATCCTGGTGGGTTTACAAACACTTCCCACAACTCTTATTAACATTTTTATTTTGTTTTTCTTTTATGGATAGCTGAGCGGGGTGACGCTGAAAAATCTTGGTATTTTATCATATTTTTTCAGACCTCATCAGAATTTTTTGACACTGTCCTTTATTCAGCTCCAGAAACGTTTTATTTCTAAAACAACTTACTATGACAGGGAGACATCCTTTTGAGTCATTCCTTTACGGAAAAGGGACAACGTAAAAAGATAATAGATGGTCATGAAAAACTTTGCTCAGAGATTGAAATTAGTAAACTTCTTTCAAACAACAAAATTTTCCAACATGAATATCAGTTTTTTTTTTTTTTTTTAATATATCATTGATGTTCGTATAATCTTTCAGAAGTTATTTCAGCGAAGAAATTTTTTTACGGTCTTTGTCTGAATAGTTCAGTGCACAAGTATGCATATGTTTCAAAAACACAAAAAGCTGATCATCCAAATCAAAACCAAAGGAAAAATAAAAACAAAAGGAAATATTTACATAAAATACAAGGGTAGTAATCAGGCGAAGTATCTTTTCAGGGCTTGGACATTCACCGGATAGGTGTCAAGCTACCCTTCAAGATTCTACAATCGAAAGGAACTAGGACCCAAATTTTCAGCAATCAAAAATGGCCCAAGCCATAAATTTTGAAACTTGGTATGCTCACCCTTTCCTTCGTGTGGTTTGTCCCATTTTAAGACGAGATCGCCTACTTAAAAATTCCTATCAGAAGAAGAATTAGAATCGAACCAGCTTTTAATCAGTTGTTGATGTTGGTCTAACTTACGCTTGGCTTGGGTTCTTACTTCTTCTAACTTCATCAAAGCGTTAATACGGCTTTCTAAAGGTGGACAATCTTCTTCTTGAACTTTTTGTGACAATTGAAGCGAAGGAAGAAGAATGTGAGGTGGCAAAATGGCTTCTCTGCCATAAATGAGAAAAAAGGGGGAATTACCTATAGCAGCTTTGGGTGTTACTCTATCAGCCCATAGTGCATTAAGAAACGTATTGTGCCAGTTCTTGTGATTTTCAGCCACGGTTCTCTTGATAATTTTGATCAAGTTCTTGTTTGTTGATTCTTCTAAGCCATTGCCCTGGGGGTAGTAACTAGCAGAAAACTTCAATTTTATTCCTTTCTCCAGAGTGAACTCACTCATCTCTAGAGAAGAAAAGTATGAAGTGTTATCAAAGACTAGACAATCAGGGATGCCGAAACGAGTGATGATATTCGAGTTTAGAAAAGCAATCACCTGACTGGTGTTAACAGTTCTTAGCACGGCGACTTCAGACCATCGAGTAAAGTAATCAGTGGATGTCACAATATACTTGTGCTGTTGTGAGGATGGAGGGTTAATAGGACTTATGATATCAAGGCCCCATTGCTGGAAAGGAGAATCGACTGAAACGGGTTGCAAGGGGAAGGCTGGTTTTTGCAATCGCCCTGATGCTTTTTGACAAATGATACATTTATAGCACAAGGCATGGGCGTCCCTAAAAAGCATGGGCCAGTAGTAACCGTCTCTTAAAACCTTATGGGCAGTGGTGTCACCACCGAAGTGACCACCAGCTTCTCCTACATGCAACTCAAGCAAGACTTTTTCTGCTTCGTCCTTTTCAAGACAACGCATCAGTATGCCGTCAAAATTCTGACGAAACAGTATACAATTAACTAGATGAAAGGAGGCAGACTTTAGTCTCAATGCTCTTATTTTGGCGGGGTCAAGGTGACGGGGTGATGATCCATGTTCAAGACAAAATCTAATATCGTCATACCAAGGACTTACGAGGTTTTGTGTGCAACAAATCAAACTCTGATCGCATTGTTCTAGGTTGGACGTATCACTATTTTCTCGTTGTTTAGTTTCTAAATCAACAACCATCTTACACAATCCTTGGCCTCTCACAATCTGTGATGGGGTGATTTCTAAGTCATACTCCTGCAAGGAGGTGACCCAGTTGGCTCTTTTCTCTCCTAACTCCCTTTGGACTAACAAGTTCCTTACGGCAGGGTAGGGGACAATGACCTTTGTCCTTGACTTCAAAAGATATGACCGGAAATGCTTAACTACCTTGAAAATAGCATAGGCTTGCTGATAGACTACTGGGTAGTTAAGTTCAACACCTTTGAAAGCAGAGCTCATAAAGGCGATGGGTACTTCGTTGTTCTCGAAATTCTTCTGAGTTAGGATTGCGGCATAGGAACAATCAGAGGCAAAGGTATAAAGTGTAAAGTCTTGAGAGAAATCAGGGCTCATGAGAGACGGAGCATCTATTATGGCCTTCTTTATAGCATTGAAATCTTGGTTTTCTGTGGGTCCCCAGTGATATTGGGTGTCTTTCTTAATCAGGTTCTGGAGAGGCCTCACCATTTCGGAGAAACTGGGGACAAATCTTCTCATGAAATTAATCTGGCCTAGGAAAGACTGCATGGATTTTTTGGAGGTAGGTGGGGGAAGTTTAGCGATGACTTGGGTCCTCTCGGGGTCAATAATCATTCCATCACTAGACACAATGAATCCTAGTAATTTACCATGTTCTACTGCAAAGATGGACTTCTTGGGGTTCAAGGAGATGTCGTATTTACGACAACGTAGCAGAACGACTCGTAAGTGAGCTAGATGATCGTCTTTGTTTTTAGAATAAATGGTCACATCATCTAAGTAGACTACTATGGAGTGATTGATTAAGCCTCTAAAAGCAATGTCCATTTCTCTCTGAAAGGTAGCACCAGCATTAATCAACCAAAAAGGCATTTTGTGATAAGCATAAGTGCCCCACGGGGTACGGAAGGTAGTTTTTAATTGGTCTGGCGGAGACATCAAGACTTGGTTGTATCTAGAGAAACCATCCAGTAAGGATAGCCTCTCGAAACCAGATACTTGTTGAAGGATCTGTTCCATGGGCGGGACAAGATAATTATCTTTGTCAGACGCTTTGTTGAGGTTTCAGAAATTGACACAAAGTCGAATTTCTCCATTTTTCTTCCGCACTGGGACAAGGTTGGATACCCATTGAGTGTGTCTAATAGGAAAAATTATTTTAGCACTTAGGATTTTATTCAATTCTTTTTGAACGGTCGGTTCTAGTTTAGGATGCATTTTCCTCAGTTTCTGTTGGAAGGGTAAGGTCTGGGGCTTCGTCGGGATGACATGCTATATAATATTAGGATCGAATGTTTTAATATCATCGTAAGTCCATGCAAATACATCTTTGAATTCTTTAAATAATTTAACAAAAGAAGATTTTTCTTGTCTAGAACATCCCAAGCCTAGATTGATACACTGAGGGTTTTCGCTAGTCCCTAAATTGACTTTTTCATAAGACAATGAGGAATTATTGGTTTTGCAATTGACTGTGTTTTTAAATTTATCTTCAAAATCATAAAACTTTTCTAGTCTAACAACAGATTTGGGTATGAAATTTACCATGTCCGATAGAGCTTCAGGAGATTTTGGATTAGGTATTACCGTAAAGTCGTGCAAATTGTCGTCGTGCGTTTGTTCATCTATCACAGCACCTTGAAAAGTTTCTTCCATGTGCAGAAAGTTAATGATTTGCTGATCATCGTCAATTACTCTCCAGTTTGTGATATTGTCAGGAATTGATGGTCGAAACAATAGCTCCATGGAGAATGCATTCGGGGATAAGCCTTCTGCAGGAAGAAGTTTAGAGGCAACATTAGCTAGTAGATCTGCTTCAACATTATTTAGTCTAGGGATGGAATTTATATTAAAAGCAGAAAATTTGTTCATTAGATTCCATACCTCCGACTGGTAACATTTGAGATGAGGGGAAAGACAGTGTATAGAATCTCTCACCTGCCTTACCACTATCTCAGAGTTGTCGAATACAACCATATTTTGAATATGCATGTCCAAGGCTTTTCTGAGACCTTGCAATAAAGCCTCATATTCTGCAGTATTGTTAGTACATTCAAATTCTAGCCTACAATCCAATAATGTTTTGTTACCTGCTGGATCGATAATGATGCAACCTGCACCGGCTCCTTATTTATATTTGGAACCGTAGAAGTATAGAGACCAAATTTGATTTCCATTGGGCTCACAGGACTGTTGGATAGAAGCTGTTGGTTGCGTACATGCTGTGATCTTGGATTGTTGTTCAAGATGGTTGGTATGTGAAGCTTCAACCATGAAATTTCCGAAGAAGGTGTCCATCCCTTGGACTTCAAGTGAATCAACAAGAGGTGTATATGGTTCATTGGGGTCATTCAAGTCCGTTATCGTGAACTTGAGGTAACGCTCACGATTCACCGTGATCTTGTTGGGCTTACCATTTTCTGGAAGCCATAAGTGAGACCAGTCCGTCACGAAGTAACCATGTAGTTGCTCTGACTAGTCCTTGCTCAAAAACAAGCCATATACTTCTGGAATATCCACCACAATTATATCAATAACCTGATGAACCTTTGGGTTAGACGATAATCTAATCAATACATTTTTCAGTTTTCCTATAACTTTAACATCTGTTCAATCAAGTTGTATGATTTTCAAAGAAGATGGTTCTACTTCAGCGTTGATCTTTTGGCAGACAGACCAAGGCATCACATTTGATGATGCTCTTGAGTCAACCTTACAATTATGCACATTTTTGTTGAAGATTTCGAAAGTTAAAAGAAAAGGAGGTACATTCTTGCGAGTACTTAGAGTAGTAGCTTGTGGTTTCTTACTCGCGGTTTCTAATGCTACTTTATCTACATTATTTGTGTTATTTACATTATTTACATTATTTACAGGTGGTACAGGAAGGCTTCCTTTATCTTGAGGATCAGGGTTATTTTTTGTAGAAGTCTTTTGTGGATATTTGCTTTGCACAACCTTATTACCATTCGAATTACCATTCTTGCCATTGTCTGAAATATTTTGCAACATCTTCTGTAACAAAAATGGAAATTTCAACAACTCATAAATAGAAATGTTAGCTCGCAATTTTTTAAGATCTTCAACAACATCATAATCTAATTTAGGGTCAGCATTACTTTGTTTAGTTTCTACTGATTTAGATGGCTTTGAAGGCGAAGTTGTAGTGTTCTTGGCAGGAGGTTTGTTTGCTGTCTTGCTCCTAGTGTTGTAAGGGTGAATAGTCTCGAAGTTAGCTTGAAAGATGCTATCCGAGAAGTGTCCAAAGATGTTTGGAGAAGACTCTTCTTCTTGAGTTGTTTCCTGCTTGACTTCCTCTTGAGGGATTTCAGGAGGCATCAAGTCATCTTGGGCTCCTAGAATTGTCTAGAGAGCGCATTGCAAACTTTCTAGGTTCAAGCCTTCGGGGTTTGGATTAGGCCGGTTGGCGGGAAAAGGCTTTCGGAAAGGAGGTTTCTAGGGTCCTTTACTTGAAGAGGCTTCCTCAGTCGACCTTTTTAAATCTATAACTTGATTAGACAATTTTTGTACAACTTTGGTTAAATTTTCCAAATCAGAGTTTTCAGGTTGTGTTTTGTTTTGTGTAGGTCTGGGGAGAATTTCAATCTTCTTTTTGGAAGAAGAAACAATCTCAGTTTCATTGCTAGAAGAGTCCTTAAGACTAAGTATGTCTTTTTCAATCTGAGTAGCCTCTTTGAAGGCTTCTAACAATGTGGCCTTTTTAGATCGTTTAACCCAAATAGCTATACTTTGATGTAGATCTTTAGTGTAGTAAGCTATTACGAGACTCTCAGCAGGCATAGAATCTGCAGGGATTCTATTTTTAAGCGTTAGGAATCTTTGATTAAAATCTTTAACTTTTTCTTTTGAGTTCATTTTCAAGCTCGAAAGATCCATAACCAATAATTCCGGAGGTTTACCATCTCCAAATTTTTCCAAAAAGCATGACTCAAACTTTTCCCAAGACACTATGGTATGGGGTTGTTGGGCAAAGTACCAAGTGGATGCATTACCCTCAAAGGTGTAAGGGAACAACCTACAGACAACGTCTTCATGTTCAACATTACGGAGTCTGATGGCTAACATAAATTTTTTGATATGATCTTCGGCTATCTGTTTTGAATCGGGATCAAACTTAGGAAGCCATTTCTCCGGGTGCTTAGGTAAAGGGTGCTTGGCTCTAGGTACAGCTACAGCGTCCTAGTCCAACCAGGGTCTAGCAGGGTTGTTCTGATTTACCATTGGGGTATTGGGTGTGGAAGGTTGAGAAGGTGGATTGCCTTCGTCAGAAGAGGAAGGAGATGAAGGAGGTGGTGAAGGAGGTATCCCAGAGCCTCCTGCAGCAGGATTTAAGTTTGTATCTGGAGAATTCACAGCGAGGTCAATGTCACCTAACTGTTCTCTGATATCAGAGAAGTCTAAAGGTTGACCCCACAGGCGGTTTGGTCACCTCAGACTAGCTAATGCACTGTGTGTTTTAATAAGAGATTGACGAACGATCTCTTGGAGATCACCACCTATAGGATTAGAGGTTGTTGGCTCAACTGTGATCTGTGGATCTTCGGTTGAAGTAGTTGTTGTTTGGGGGGTAATATTATCTTGTGAATGGCTTCTAGTCACTATAGGTGTGTGATTAGGTGGAGGAGGAGTCTTGCGACTGCCTCATGCTATTAATTAAGTTCAGGCCCTCCTTCTAGCACCATTTGTTGACGAGCAAAATTGTTTGTCCGTCAATCAAGAGAGTGGAACCAGTCCAGGGTTGTCTAAATAACCCAAGCCATTTGGAATGAACCACCCTAATGGGTTTACCGGCTCCGTTGGCCGCTCTAAGGTCTTAAGAAAACCAAAGAGAAAACTAAGCTAAACTAACTAATCTATCTAAAACTAATGAAACAAACTAGAACTAACTAAAACTAACTAAAACTAATAAAACTAACTAAAACTAACTAAAACTAATAAAACTAACTAAAACTAATAAAATAGACTAATACACTAATCTAATCAAAACAAACTAAATTGAACTAAAACTAAATATAAACTACTCTAACTATTATATACAATCTACTAATTATTACTACACTAACTCTAGCAATTAAATATCTAATTACTAATTGAATTACAACTTATTCACAAATATACAATATACGCAATTAGCAGATTTAAATAAAACCTGTGAAACTCCTGTGTTTTCTGTCCTAAGACAGCCAAAGATATTTTTGATTTTTATATTTTATGAATAAGAAATAAAACTACTAAAATTAAACGATCTGATATATCCTTAAAACTCCATATCCTTGTTCTCCCACAAATGAGGATATGGAGTTTTAATACAGACTGAAGCAGAATTTGGTGTTTTGTCACAGCTTTAGCTTCTCATTATATCAACATTTTGTTTCATGTTGTGTATATCAATTTGTATCTGGTTAACGACTACTTTAGCTATCTTAATCATGTGCAAATGATATAATTTTAATTACTGTAATCCATATCTAGTTTCTTCCAAGTGTATAAAATACATAACAATTGATTAATTCAGTTTGTGAATGACAGGTTTATCTTCTTCATGAATTGAGTTGTTAAATATAAGTTTTTGCATAACAGGTTTCCCTTATTGCAGAAATTTATAATCATATAGTTGTTATGATTTTTTATGTCTTGTTTGTCCTGTAAAACACTCAAAGAGCAGCACAGCCTATCGTTTACGAAAATCTTTTGGAATAACCGGTGCGATTTTACTTCCTCCGATCAGCTTTGAAGTCAACAAACGTGGGACAAATTAGGAGCGTTTCCAGGTCAGTTAGTCTTTTGTTTGTTGTTTTTATTAGTAGTTTAGTTCATATATTAGTTTAAGTTAGAGTTAGTATATCAGATCGTTTAATTTCAGTAGTTTTATTTCTTATTCATAAAATATAAAAATCAAAAATATCTTTGGCTGTCTTAGGACAGAAAACACAGGAGTTTCATAGGTTTGATTTAAATCTGCTAATTGTGTATATTGTATATTTGTGAATAAGTTGTAATTCAATTAGTAATTAGATATTTAATTGCTAGAGTTAGTGTAGTAATAATTAGTAGATTGTATATAATAGTTAGAGTAGTTTATATTTAGTTTTAGTTTAATTTAGTTTGTTTTAGATTAGTGTATTAGTTAGTTTTATTAGTTTTAGTTAGTTTTATTAGTTTTAGATAGAATAGTTAGTTTAGCTTAGTTTTCTCTTTGGTTTTATTAAGACCTTAGAGTGGCCAACGGAGCCGGTAAACCCGTCAGGGTGGTTCATTCCAAACGGCTTGGGTTATTTAGACAACCCCGAACCGGTTCCACTCTCTTAATTGACGGATAGACAATTTCGCCCGTCAACATCCTTGCGTTTGAAATTCCATGGTTGGTGAAATCCAGGCCTGCCTATGGGGTTTCAACCTTTATTCCACATTTTTTTCCTATAACCATGACCCATGCCCTCTTTTGAAAAGAGTTGAGTAAAGAATTCACTAGCACCAGGCCTTTTAGTTATCATCATTCACTTGCTACAATGTTGATCCACTACCAGCGAGTGTCGATAGCCTTGACAGATTCACTCCGATGTGACAGACCTTGCTTTGCTGCCAACGAGCATCCATAGCCCCGATGGAGCTATCTGCATACCCTCTCCTACTTTGCACTCATTTGATATAATTGATTTTATTTCGGTAGACTGCCTTGAGTGAGTGGGAGAGGAGGAGGTCTGTTATTTTCAAAATGAGATGGTTAAGGTGAATTTTTTCTAGCTCTGTCTTGAGGTACATGTAGTCCTTCCCAGTGAACCATATTTCCCTTCAGGTTTTACCAGACCACCAAGCAGACACTTCATCACTTTTCCAAGGTTGTTTATTTGCACAGGTTAGATACATAACTCCTTCAAAACAACCACAATTCTCCCAACACTTTTCGTGTTGTATGTAAGCATGAGTCAGGAACAAAGTTCATCATATCGCATGAACTACGGTCAGCACATGATTTTCTAAACACAAACTTCAAAAGAACATAAATTCCTATAACAAGAAAAACAAAAAATGAAGAACTCCACAATCATCCTACCAAAAAGCAAAGTATCATGGAAACACACTTAATTTTTTTTTTAACATAAATATTGTTTTAGAGCTTGGCCATTCACTAGGAGGGCATCAAGTTCTCCCCTAAGATTTTGCAACCAATACATGCCTACCCCAATTTTCTCAACTACCTGAAAAGGTCTGAGCCATAGATTTTGAAACTTTGAATGCTTTCCCTTCTGCTCATTTTCTCTGTCCCACCGCAGGACTAAGTCTCCTACTTCATAATTCTTTTATTTGGCCTTATGCTTGTCAAACCACCTTTTAACTATCTATTGATGAGTAATGAACTTTGATTTTTCTTTCTCCCTTACTTCTTCTATCATGAGGAGGGTATCAATTCTTTGTTTTATAACTGATGAGGGTTTCCCTCTAGAATCCTGACAAAGCTGAAGAGATGGGAGATATAGCCTGTTCGGGAGAATGGTTTCCTGTCTGTATACCAAAAGGTGAACTATATATCCCTTAGGTGTTACTCTATCAGCCCATAAGGCATTATGAAGTGAACTATGCCAATTCCTCTGGTTGTCTACAACTATTTTCTTTAATATTCTCACTAGGTTCTTATTGGTTGATTCTACCACTCAACTCCCCTGTGGATAGTAGTGTGTAGAGTATCTAATTATATAGGAAACTTTGTTAATAAGGTGGAAGAAAAGTAAGCGATGTTATCAAAAAAAAGGATGGAAGGCATATCAAACCTTGTAATCAACTGTTGTTCTATGAATTGGATCACCACCTTTTTGTTTACATGAGTCAGAGGGATGACCTCTGCCCACTTCATGAAATAGTCTGCGACAATCATTATGTATCCATGTTATTTTGAAGAACTCGATCTAATTTCTCCTATGATATCTAACCCCCATTTCTCAAATGACCTAGAGAGAGCCACAGGTTGGAGTGGGACAACTACTCTCTTTTCCCTCCCCACGCTCATCTAACAAGTTTTATAGTTCCTAGCGTATGTGTGAGCATACCTAAACAGAGTAGGACAATAATAGCCAACTCTCAGTATTTTGTGAGTGGTGGTATTCCCTGTGAATTGTCCACCTGTAGGACCATCATGGAGATCCTTTAGAACCTTGTCTACATCTTCACGTTCGAGACATCTTAAAAGTACCTCATCATAATTAATGCAAAAGAGCACCAAATTTATGAGGCGATATTGTGTTGATTTTAACTTGAGAGCTCTCCTTTCCCTAGGGTTTAGGTTTTCTGGGCAAGTCCCATCATGCAAGAGATAATTTAGTTTCTCATACCAAGACTCCTGCCCTAGGGAGACATATGAAGCCTCACCACACAATAATTCCAATTCATTCTCCCATACGGGGTCTTCATTTACTTGGTCCTAGGATTCTTCTTCCATTTTACATAATCCTTGTCCCTTAACTAGTTTAGCAGGTTTTATATCAAGATCAAATTCTTTGACCACTTCCATCTAGTTCCCTCTTATTTCCCCCATATCATGTTGAGTGAATAGGGATCAAACTGTGGGAGGAGGTACAATGACTTTGGTATAGTTCTTTAGGATGTAAGATATGAAGTGTTTCACTACTTTGTATACTACATAAGCCTCCTTGTCTATAGCATGGTAATTTAGTTCAACCCCTTGGATATTAGTGCTTGTAACTGAGACCAAGGCCTCATTGTTGTCATCATCCTTCTGAGTCAATACTACAACTAACAATTGGTCAGAGGAAAAAGTATAGAGGAAGAAATCTTTGCTAAATTCAGGACTTTGCAACATTGGAGCTTGAGATATTGCAGTATTAATATTGCTAAAAGAATTTTTTCGTTCATCATCCCACTTAAATTCATCATCTTTGTGGATCATCTTTTGTACAAGTTCGATAGCTTCAACGAAATCGAGGGTGAAATTTCTCACAAAATTGATCTTCCCAAAGAAGAATTGCATAGCCTTTTTGTTGTGGGGTAATGGAAGTTGAGCTATAGCCCTAATTTGTTTTGGGTCTATGTGAATTCTTTCATGATATATAATATGAACTAGTAGTTTACCTTCCTCGACACCAAAGATAGTTTTCTTAGGGTTTAATGATATACCATATTTCCTACACCTCTCGAAAATATGGGTTAAGTGTTGGATGTGATCTTCTCTATTCTTTGAATACATAGTTACGTCGTCCAAATAGACTACTGCACATTTGTTGATTAGTCCTTGGAACTCTATGTCCATGGCCCTTTGGAAGGTTTCCATTGCATTGATTAACCCAAAGGGCATGTGTTTATAAGCAAAGGTTCCCCAATTGGTTCAAAATTTAGTTTTCAAATGGTCTTCCTCTGAAACTAGAACTTGGTTATACCCCGAAAAACCTTCCAGCAGGGAGAAAATCTCAAAACTAGACACGATCTGCAAGAGTTTCTCCATTGGTGGGACTAGTTAGTTGTCCTTTTCTGATGCTCTATTGAGGTTTATGAAATCTACACACAAGCGGATTTCCCTAGACTTTTTCCTGACATGAACCATATGTGTTACCCATGCAAAATGTCTAACCTAGAAGATAATTTTAGCATCTAGTAATTTCTTCAACTTTTGACACATGAGAGGCTCTAGGGATGGGTGGTATTTCTGGAGATTTTGTTGGAAGGGTTTTACTTCAGGTTTTAATGATATTGTGTGTTAAATGATATGAGTATTGTAAGTTTTCAGATCTCGGTAGGACCATGCAAAAACATCTTGATATTATCTGAAAAGTTTGAGATTGGCCTTCCTTTCTTCTTTAGAAACTATCTTTCCGAGTTTATGTTCTTAGGGTTCTCTAGGGTTCCTAGGTTAATGGTTTCACACATGAGGTAGGAAATCCATGTCTTTGTGTTCATTGACCCTTGAAACCTTTCACGTAAGTCAAGAAGGTTTTCTAAATTGGCTACTCCTTTCGGTATCGTGTGAGACCTTGGTTTGTTAGTCGATTGATTTGTTTCAGGTTTTTTCACATAGGGGTCGGCTTCTACTAATTGTGCCTGAAATATTTCATCACTAATATCCAAGTATTTAAAATTATTCTGATTGGTTAAAAACCTTATGATCTATTCATCTCCTTCGAAGACCTTCCAATTAGAAATATTGTTGGGCACCAATGGTTTGTAGAGTAGTTCCATAGTGAACCAGGAGGCTTCATAGTCTTCTAAAGGGGATAGCCTTGAGGTAGCAGTGGCTAGGGAATCATCCAATGTGTTCTTCATTCTGGGGATTGCTGTAATGTTGAAGGCTTCAAAATTTTCTATTAGTCTATGCACTTCATGTTCCTTAGGTGGGGAGAGTTGCAGTGTATAGTTTTCCTTACTTTCCTAATGATGATTTTAGAATCTCCAAAAACCTTTATTTCTTTACCGTTTAAGTCTATGGATTTTTTTATCCCTTGCACTGGAGCTCCATACTTGGTGGTGTTGTTTGTGCATTCAAATTCTAGTCTACAAAACAAGAAATTTTGTTTACCTTTCAGATCAATGAGGATACACCCCGCTTCTGAACCTTCTTGTGATTTGGATCCATCAAAGTATAAGGTACAAATTTGTGAGTGAAAACCATCAGTTTCTTTTTTTCTACCACTTTCCTCCTTTCCTCCTATCTATTCTGTGATTTTTAACATAGGTTCTTGATATAAGAGGGTTTCCCCCTCCGCCGTCGGAAAATTTTCTTGAAAAATCATTTCAAAGTTTTGAGTAATACAAACATCAGATGAGAGGGGGGATAAATTACTGAAATCAGAGTTGCAGAAATAATTTCCTAGCATGGGGAAATATTCCAAAGAAGGTTCATTGAGGGTTTCTAGGTCGATGATAATATGTTTTAGATATATTTCCCTATGGATCCTGATCATATTCGTGTGTCCCTTTAATGGCAACCAAAGGTGATCCTGGTCTGTACTAAAGTATATGTTTAACTTCTCTAACCAATATCGACTAAGTATATATCCACAGGCTTCTGGGATATCTACTACAATGATGTCAATCACTTGAATTTTTTTTGGGTGTGTCACCATCTTGATCATGACATCCTTGAGTTCTCCCATAACTTTCACCTGGGTTCTATCTATTTGTATCACATGTTTATAAATTTTGAGAGGGAATGCATTTAGTTTCTTTCATATAGATAGTGGCATAACATTATAGGATGCCCCTAAGTCAACCAAAAAATTGTGGAGGTTTCTGTTGAAGAATTCAAATGTCAAGAGGAACGGTGGGACAAAAGGATTTCCCTTCTTATCTTTAGAGAAAGTGTTCACAGTTGATTTATTTCTTAGATATGAGAGGGATGTATTTTATCCTTATTCAGTGCTTGTTGTAGGATTTTATACTGAATTCAATTCTTTTAACATAAATTCCTTTTGCTGGAGGATTCTAAACATGTCCATGACCGATATATTAGCCTTCAATTTTTTCAAATCTTCTATTATGTTGTAGTCTATCTTGGGAGATTCTTGGGTATGAATATTCATAGGATTTCTTTGAGAGACAAAATATTCTTTCAGGTGATCAGATGTTTGTTTTCCCCTCCAAGTGTGGGCCACGATAACGTTGTTTGAGACTAGGTGACCCCTACTTCGCATTTTCACAGCCAAGACCTCTGCGGGTGGTTCTTGAACCTAAAATAGATCATCATAAGGAATTAGTAGGTCAAGGTCCCATATCAACATGGCTATTTCTTCTGGTGGATCAACTTCTTCTTGATCAACAATCTTCATAGCTGAGCCACTTGATTGTTCGGTAAGGGAAACCTCATCTAGAAACCGGTTGGCCAGGAAATTCATGGCATGCACCCATTTTGGGTAGTCTCTTTCAAAATGTTTCTCTTGGTTATTGGTACAGAAAAAGTTGGATGCTACATTTCCCATATCGATGTTTAAGTTGATTGGTGGAGGTTTAATTGCTTTGAATGATGGATTTCTTTTAAAAAAGGGTTTATAGGGCCTTTGGCCTAGGTTTCCTTCCCCTGCACTTATTTTCATGTCTACAATTTCATTTCATAACTTCTTTACCATGCATTGTTGGTCTTCTATGTCTCCACTTCCTTTTTTGGGACCGTGTTCTGTTTGTTTCCCTAAGGGTCTGGTCAACAAGAGTCCTCTCTTGGGAGGAGGTTGAACTTCCTTCTTAACTAACAAGACCTGGCCTTCTTTACATCCCTTCATTTGGAATTTTATTGTTTTAGCTTCCTCAAAATTCTCAGCTAAGGTTGTTTTGGCATCCCTCTTCACAAACATGGAAATGGAAGTGGGGAGCACATTAGTGTATACTTCGATTTGCAGATCTTGAGTGGTTTTAGCTTCGGGTTGAAATTTGCTTAGGATAGTGGTGAATCGTTGATTGAAGTATTTAACCTCTTCCTTTGAACACATGGTGGTGGAAAACAACTCAACCATCAAAGCTCATGTAGTGGTTTCTTCTGCAAATTTATCTAGAAAATCCTTGTAAAACTTTGTCCAACTAGTTATGGACCCTACAGGCAAATTAAAATACCATGTGGAGGCCAAATTCTCAAAAGTATAGGGGAAAATCTTGCATACTACATCTTCATGTTGGACATTCATCAGTCTAATAGCTAGTATGAATTTTTTGATATGGTCTTTAGGCAATCCTGAGGTTTCAAGGTTAAATTTAAGGAGTAACTTTTCTGGATGTCAAGGAAGGTTATCTACTTGTCCGAGGATTTTCAGAGCATATCTGGCCAACCATGGTTGATTATTTTGAGGTGGGTTTCCCCTTTCTTCATTATTATCATTGTTATCTTCCATGTCGTCCAACTCCGAAACTAAGTGTTCTGAGTTAAACCCTTCCTCGTCAGAAAAATTGTCAAGCTCAAAGCTGTTACCAGATGATGTTTTGGGGATTAAATTAAGAGGATGTTCGATTTTGGTGAGGGACAAATCTATTAGGTCTTCTACTATGTGAACAAAAACCTGGTCAAGGGTGTCAACCACTGGTCTGCTTACTTGTTTTATTCGAGGAAGTAACGAAGCTAAGGGTAGTGCTCTGATTTGTCGAGCATAAGCTCTTGTGATTCTTCTAAACTGGTTCAACTCCTCGTGGGGAAGAGTGTAAGGTATTTCAAGGAATAAATGTTCTTCCTTTTTATGGGGTGAGTTACTCGTTTTAGGAGTACTCAGTGTGTGTAGGCTATCTTGAGAATGACTAGCCATGCATGTGGGTTGTTTTGAATCTACAGGCTGTGTGAAATATTATATAAAAAATATTATCAACCATTCATTCTTCAGGCCCTCCTTCTACCGCCAATTTTGTTGAGGGGCCCTAATTCCCTTTAACTCAACAACAAGAACCGAACCTACCACCAAGGCCCAATTAGATTGTATGATGTTTGATAGTGGAATGGTTCTCTATATATTGTGATCTGACCAATTAATCGATGGGATTTACGTAGCGATTTACATGATATCCTCTCGCGAAAAATCCTCCTTCATCTTGAATGTTATCTTTTTTGTATTTTCTCTTATAGGTGGGTCTGATACAAGATATGTGTTGGTATAAACCTGCTGAGTAACAAAGGGGAAAATCATAACTACTGAAGAAGGTTGAGCTCGGGATAACCCTCGTGCTCAAGCATGCAGGAAATGATTCTTATACCTACAACAAGCCTAGTACTAATACATCAACTCGTTGGTATTTGAATTATTGACTAATATACAATTATCAGAAGAGAACATACATGCAATAAAATGATGGAAAGAAAAATAGTTTCTTCGAAGAGCATCATTGCACCTTGTGAACCAATGTCCATCTCTGTTTCGATCTCCATATCAATGCAAGTTGTTCAGTAATTGCATTGCCCTAAAAGGACTCTGGAAGAATATTTTCAGAAGATAACTGATCCATATTGAATTAGAAGACCGAGCCAGCCACCTAGGTCCTCTGAAATAAAATGTACCAAAACCCAATATATATTTCCACAAATTTGGATATTGGCTACCTAGCCATGATGAATATAGATTATCAGAGATCTTCTTCCTCCTATAAGCCCATGGGTCAAAACCTTGTTAATGAATCATCAAGGGTTATAGATTTAGCTTTGCCAGTTGAGAAGTAATTACATGGATCAGATTCGAAAGAGAAAACATGTGATCTTTCTTTGAAAAGAGACACCTAAAACCCTTCCCAAGAAGAACATTGGTCTCATGTCCTAAGTTGGGGAAAACTTATAAGTGTATGACCATCTCCTACTAGAGCTGCCATTAGAAATATTGAAGCAATTTCACCAATATTTGAGGATATTGTGTAACGAATTAAAACCTTCATGCTGTTGTAAAATGGAACGACCTTCAGCAATAACTGCAACTATTGAATTGAAAATGTCATCTGCTAAGACCATATTAGATGCCTCATTTGCGACCTCTTTAGTCTGAGGATCTTCCATAAATCTTTGATGCTAAGTTTTTCTTGATTTGGTGGAGAAAAATTTTGATCTGGGCAAAAATACACCTTCGCTGGCCAGTCTTAGGTTTAACCAGCTAATTCACCTTAAGATTTGCTAGTTAGCTAGTGAAAGCTCTGCCTTTCATCAACTAACTAGTTATAATTTTGCCTTCTACGCTTGTGAAAGTTTTGTTTTGAAAATGATCTTCAAAATCGAAAAAATGCATTTTTGTCTCATCTTTCTGATATTTAATGTTGATCCTTTGGGGCCTTTGAAAATGATGGGAACAAAAATTTGACCATGGGGGAAATGATAGTAGAGAGGCCATCCTCATTTTGTTTTGAATCATCAATGATATTTCCATGTTCGAGAACAACTACCACGTCATCATCCTCCATTTGTTGTGACTGCACTGATGGCAGATTGTATCATTATAAGTTAATGGACTACATTGTTAAACACATATGGTGCCATTCTGGTATATAGATTTTTCCATTCCTGAAATTGTATGAGTGGAGGAATTGTAATGCAGACCCTCCGAAAGGACATCGTAACATTTTGTCAAGCAATTATCCTACCTGGGGATTCTACAATTCCTTTGTGCTTTTATTTCAAACAAACTCCTGTTAAAAGTCACCCACTTTGAGAAAGCTTGTTAATTATCTGGGTTGTTCCGCAACGACACTAGCTTCAACTCTTGCTGTAAAATAGACATGAATCCTATACACTGGAATCTTATTTAGCACCGGGTATTCATAATTACCTTCAAGCCTTGCTCATTGAAATAAGGATAGGAATGGAGCCACAAGCTTCAGCAAGAACTTTGTATACCATCGTCGATATTGTAGATCCATATACAAAAAGAAACAAATACCAGAATGCAATACTACCCCATATGCATAGATGTTGTATCCATGTGAAATAACCAATGGCTAGTGCTACTACATTTATCTTAGGTGTATCCTTGTGATCAATATTTTCTTAATCCCTTGTCTCAGCAAACTGCATGCAAATCCAATATTGATGGCAGTTTCCAATTTATCTCTAGTCAAAACCCAAATCTTAATACCAGCTTGTTCTAGCTTGTCAATGCATTGAGTAACCCCCTTCTACAGTTTGTCTCGGCATCAGTTGCACCAACAAGAATCAATTCCCTTTCAATTTTATCTGTGACTATCAAACTATCCAGAACACAGCTATACTTCATCAAATTTGCCTCGTGCACCTCTTCTGCTTATAAATTTGGGCATCTGGACTCGGTGTTTGTATGCAGACTTGTAATTGAAAATCCAAAAAGGGAGAACGCCATCTGTCAAACTTTCTAGAACGCAACTATACTTCATAAAATCCACCGTGTACACATCTTCTGCCTGCAAAATTGGGCATCTAGACTCAATCCATCCTATCTCAAATTTTGAAGCCAGTTGGTCATCCCATCTATGTCAACAGTCCTCTATGATTCCCACCATTTCCAAACAGTAGTTGAGCCTTTCCCATTTACATTCCTCCTTACCGTCCACTGCCACTGAGTTCTGAGAATGACCTATCTGAGGCCTTGGTTCTAGAAGTAAATGACGCAAGTGGGAGTCGAACCCTCATCGACGGTTATCTCAACGGAATACTCGCCCCGGGCATGCGTGACCTTGATGATTGTAGTACGTGAAGCATCGTAGGTCATGAGTTTTCAATTGTCATTCCACCGTCTTGGGAGATGATGCTCTGTAGTCTAAGATCCATTTTGAAATAGAACTCGGTGCTTGCACTCTATGATTTTAATTTGTTGCCTGGCTCGTGACTTGACCTGAGCATTGGGATAGAAGAATCTTTAAATCTACAAGTGTTGGATACTAAACTCTATCTATTTGACACGAAAAGAAAACCTGGAACACTTGTAAGCTCTTTGACATCATTGCCTCGACACTTTTGTGTTTGATCTGCTGATAATAGGCTTGCAAAAACTTGCAACTGCCACTCATCAAAACGACTTAATGATTTGGCATCCAAAACTTATCGCAACACATGAGTTGACCAATAAACGGTGTGTGAATCATTGATACCTATTTCAATGAGGTGAATAAAGTATAGAGCTCAACGCTTATGCTTTGGATGGATGGTTATTGCTTAAATTATAGGGATACGATGCCCACAAAATTCTCCAGACGTTTATCACGATTTTGCTGGCATGAGATCACTGTAATGACTGGTTATTTTTTCAAAATGCAGAGATATGGTGCCCCCCAAAATGCAGAGAATCCTCACTAGTCTTCTTGCAGCTTCTGAGATATGACAAACTGGGTTGCAACATTTCTTCACTAGATCCACTATTTTGATAATTAAATCTATATGTTGTGGTAACTGTATCTTCGTGAGCTTTGATACTTGAAACTAAACTTTGATTTGATTATATGAATAACCTATGTATGTTATGTAACTGTGCAGGGCACATGAAGCTGGAGCAATGTGGAACTCTAGCTTAGCCTTAAAACTCGAATTTGTAAAAGCACATAGAAACCTTTTACCTTGCTGACATTTTTGACCTCATAAATGCAGTTCTGAAAAACCCTGTAACCTGCGAACATTCACAGTCTTCCAGTGTCTAGTCCATTGGGTTATGGAGTCTCAAATGTTGTCACCAGACCTCCGCAATCTTTATTCAAACCCGAAACATACATTACTGAAAATAAATAATTGCTACAAACTGACAAACTGAAAAGAATCTTCAACCATGCTTGATGATGAAATCATTCTCTATCTACTCCTACTTCTAACTAGTTGTCCCGCCTCTTGTCAAGTGAAGTCATGCTTCCAATGAAGCCATGTGAGAAACTGATTTATTGACATTGTGCTAGATCTTGCCCCGAAAAATAAAGGAATCCATATCATACAGAAAAGAGGTCTGAAAGGACGATAAAGACAATCTTCTTCTAAAAAAACTATTTTAACATCCATGTTGCTCATGGACTCTAAATAGTCAGCAAAAGGGTCATTGAAGTTATGATGAAATACCTGTTTGAGTTGCTGATCCAACTATCTGCAATGTTGTTGATTTCTTTCACTAGTCTTAGTGCTGGTTGTAGATTGCTTAATCTCTGTTGGAGGAAAATACAAACTTTGCTCCTCTTCACCATCACTCTCTTTGTATCTGTTGCAAAATTTTAGTTCCTGCAAATCTTGAAACTTTAGGTTGCCCTCATGATCTTCTGCAAATCTGAAAATGTCACTTGTTGATTTATCAGTCTGCTCAACATCTTGAAAGTTTTCAGAAGGGATAATCTGATCATCATCTTTAAAGATTTTGAAAGAAATAATCTGATCATCATGACAATCATCTTTAATAGATGAATCCGATACAATGTTAAGGGCATCCTCATGGCTATCATAATGTGGATCAACAATTTTTGGATACTGAAGAGTATTCTCTATAACAATGTACTCTTCATGAACATCCAAATCTTTAGTCAATAAATGAAATTCATGACAACATTCAGGATAGAGAAGATCATCTGGAAAAAGTTCTTTACAAAAGGAATTGAAGGTTGAATGGAAATCTGTCAAAGAACTAACACTTGCATTAGGAAGAGAACGACACCATTCACGAGCAATTCCCTCTAATGAGAAAAAGAAGAGCCAGATCTGAACATCCTCATGTACAATTTCATGTCGATGAATAAAATCATGAAAATCCAACACGTGTTCAGTTGGCACTTCCCATTCTTCTCCTCGAAATCTGGGAAGGCTACATTCCAATTCATCTCTGCTAGGCATTGGATTAGGGAAACCAAATTTTTTTGAAAAATCACAGAATGCATACCTCTTCGATAAGATATTGTTCATTTCATACCAGTGGGGTCGCCAACGGATTTTAGAACAGTGGAGTTGCCACCGAATTCATCCTTCATGGAGTCACCAGATATATGATTATAACCAATGTAGTGTCCAATATTTGTCTATCATCAAAGATCAGATCTATGTTGTCTCCCAGGGAAGCTGAGCTTCGATATCCTCTCCCCGACAACGGTGCTAATTTGTTATCACTCCAAGAAACTCCTTAGGGTTGTAGGCTAAGGATTCTTGGTAACTTAAGAAAATAATGGTTTTTGTGTTTATGAAATTGTGAATCAATGGGATAACTCAGTGACTAAAGAGAATAACAACTTATCAAGTATTCGAATAAACCAGTGCTTTTAGAAATCAATGATCAGATGGAGTAATTGGACAGGGTATGAAGAATACTAATCAAGATAACCAAATACAATAAATGCAGGTCCATACAAGATAGTAACAAGTCTTTTAATTCGAATTTATGAGTTGTATAAGAAGATGACAGTTCTTAAAAGATGAACTAAATTAAATTAAAATACAAGGTAATACGGTATATGAATAAATCTAATATTGATGGCAAAAGGAAACTGTGATTCTATTAGAATATAAGAGCCTTAGTACAATAGTCCAAGTGTATCCAAAATCCAACCTCCTGTCTGTCTTAAGTCTGTAGCTTTATAGCTTTACATCATAGTTCTCAGATCCTAAAACAATGGATTTGATATTCTAAAAACAGAAAGTAAACTATATTTACAAAAAACTAGGAAGAGATCCTCAAGATGAGGTCAATCCATATCTAAGAGTAATAGATTGCTGATGAAGTGCAGTTTTAGCCTCCCAAGGCTGTTTGATTTGGTCCTCCAGAGATAAAATTCGAATTTGGTGAAGTGTGCAAAAAACCTGATTTCCTGCCTTTGAAAAAGATGCCAAATGTAGTTGAAAAACCTCTTTTTGACTTTATCCCTCAAAACTAGCCTTTGAATCAGACTTGATAATTCAACAACTGTCCATTTGAAGTGGTTTCAAACCATTCAAACTCAAAAAATCCCGATCTGGGCAAAATTTTGGTTATTCTGGCCGTGATAGGCTTTCACCAGCTAATTTACCCAAAAAACCACTCCTTAGCTGGTGAAAAGCAGAGCTTTCACTAGCTAACTAGAAAAATTCAAGACGGGTTAGCTGGTGAAAGCACAGATTTTTTAAAAATCAAATTTCTCAGTCATGGAGAGTCTGTTTTACATGCTTGAATAGTCGATCGACATTTAGAAATCTTAAGCTTTCCAATGGTGCTTTAAAATCTGAATTTGGATCTCAAGAATCTAGTCAAATGTTCCCTACAATATTAGGCATCATTCTTTAAAAAATGCCAGTGCATTTTTTTATCGCTAACAGGTTAAACATTTATTACCTCATGTACACCAAGAGATAGCCAAATGAGTGTATCATTGAGCGAAATGAATGGATTAGTCATAGTTTTAGGCAAAATATTCAATACAGGTCACAAAAGTAAGGTGTCTATGGATATCAAAAAGGAGACCGAACATTTCCCCCATGCCTTATCCATTGCATGTCCTCATGCAACAATGATCTTCAAAATTTTAAAATCCCAACTGAACTATCTCACCATCATAATTATGTGCAAAGGCCTTTGGACATTTCATCATGGTGCCCTCAAACTTTTTCTAGAAAGGGGTACCCATAAATCCATTTCGAACTTTTCTTTTCATATCACATAGTCCTCCATCTCTCGAAAAAACATAAACAAAGGTTCATGGAGATCAACGCCCATGCTTGTCTTGAAAGAAATTCTTAATTTTAATGCAATGAACTAGAGTTTATACGAGAGGAGGGTTTAATACTAGAAAAAATTAACAAACCTGAGCAGAGTAACGATCCTGAGTAGAAAATGTGGTATACTAACAAATGTTCATTAACAATATAACAGTTATAACGACATTCATATGAATGGTGACACCATTTAGAGGAGCGTCTTTTATAATAATGTTGAATTATGGTTATGACGTCAACAAGGTAGTACGAAATGACATGCTTGGATATGTGGAGTAATGAGTAATAGATTAGAGTCGTTAGTGATTTGACATTGTGTCTTATCTAATTTGTTGTGGAAAATACTTAGGAAAAAGGATCGAATGTGACTCTAGTATTTGGCCAAGAGATTTCACAAATGACTTTTATCTCATAGGTATTTTAGCTATATTACCTTTAGAATAAAAGTGATATAGTTATAGTCTAGATCCCATTTGAAGAAAGGAACACATAAAATAATACATCCCACGATGATTAACTTGTCTCTTATTCAAGTGTATAGAGATATATCTCTTCTTGCTTAGGTAGGGTGAATTACACATACTGAGGGTCTGACTTGTTAGCTCCCAAAATGAATCTATCACTATGGTTTCATTTTGTGGTTGATAGCATGGTTATTGGTAGTTTTCTCCATTTTGTTTTAATTTCTTCTACTGGCAAAACTTAGGCTTTTAATTCATATCTTAGAAATAAGACGATCCATACAGGTCTTTTCTTTAAAATTTCATGAAAATACTTTCAATAGCTAATGCGTGTTTCAAAGCTGATGATTAGCTGGTGAAAGCAGCGATTTTCAACAGTTAAGGAGCATTTGCCCATGGACCGTTCACTGGTGAAAGCGCGGAACACGTGTGTTTTCTCCACGTTTTCAGAAATCAAAAGATGACATGCTCAACACATGACACATAATCATTATAAGGCACTGGTGAAAGTGGATAATGATGAAGATTCAGTTTTTGCATGTCTAAATCAGATTTCAAAGCAGATCATAAGGCGAATGCATGCTTCACAAGATAATGGCACTGGAGATGACGATTTCAAATTCATCATCACAGGTAAAG
Organism: Picea engelmannii; assembly: GCA_009831015.1. Taxonomy (NCBI): domain Eukaryota; kingdom Viridiplantae; phylum Streptophyta; class Pinopsida; order Pinales; family Pinaceae; genus Picea; species Picea engelmannii. Next base: position 475,882 of record ML783316.1, on the reverse strand, counting down.
GAGTGGTACTACTCAGCTGGTGACATCAAATCGACACTTCATATCCCCAACACACATTATCCACAAGCATGTGTTATGGTTTCATTTCTGAAAAACAACATCGAGAGTTTTCACCAGCACCGAACCTTGGCTCAAACAACAAATTACAGTGTTTTTGTCTGAAAAATTGTCTGGGGTTCGAATTGTAGATGGCAAGGAAACAAAGTGGTTCATTGTTAAGGAAAAAATTAGACAGTCTTTCCTTTCTACAAGCGCATCCAGAGGTGCAAAAACACTTCTCAGACACAGGCTGCATGGGATATGTTGAGAAGTTATAGAACGAATGTCACCAAACAACAACTGAAGTGTTTGCTAAATCATACGATGGAAATAAAGCCTGTGTCGGGTCTTTAGAAATCATAGTTGATGAAGCCACCATTGCTACATTGACTAGCTTACCTAGATCAAGCCAGAGTTGGTTCAAAACAACAACAACCAAGAGCCTCAATTTCAGAGCATATCTTAAGGAAGAATTTAGAAATGTTGCATGGAATAAAAGCATGTCAGTGTCATATTTGGAGGATGAGTGGTAGGACTTGTTCAAGGGCATCCAAATCTATATAACATCAGAAGGTAGGTATGACAAGATAATGCTATACAATTTCAAGCTCTTAGACCATTTTACAGGGAAAACTCTCCTAAATTTGCCTTTCTTCTTGCATAAAATCCTAACTAAAGTCTGTAAAAAGATTAGGGTTGAACCTTTAAGTATGAAAAACACTCTTTGTCATTTCGGCCTAATCAAATTGATAATCCTGGAGGAACTAATACAAAGAGGAAGGACTTGGCAACATTTTCTTTTTTGGGAAGGCTTTGAAACCCAAACTCAACCCATGAATGAGCAGAAGAGAGCTGGAAAAAGGCAATTAACTCCTCAAAGCAGCTCGAGGAAGAGGAGAACTCTTCCAGGACCACCAGAAGACAAGATTTCTGGCATAAAATCTCACAGGTCAAAGAAAAAGTTAAATTTTGAAACCACTTCAGAGAAGCCTACAGAAAAGAAGGCAAATATCCTGAATTTACCATACACAGACTCAGAAACAGAGCCAGAGCAAGAAGAAGAAAGTCCAGCCATTAAAAGCCCTAAACACTCCATGGAATTTGCACAGGATTGTGAGACTTTTAATCACACTAATGAATATGAAACATCAAAGAGAACAAAGTCAAAGAAATCATAGAAAATCAAGCAACTTAAAGAAGTGATTGCTCAACAGGAGGTTTTAGAAAGAGTAATTAAGGAGAGATACAAAACGTTGTCTGATAATTTCGCAGAAACAAATGCTTCATTTGAAAAGTTGGCTCATGAAAGTGTCAAGGACAAGAAGAGAAATAAGAAAATCACCAAAGATTATAATAGTCTATGGTGGTTAGCAAAATGCCTTAAGAGGAAGATCAGAAAATTGAAGCAAAAATAGAAGTCACAACCAGATCTGCAAGTGCTAGCCCAGGTTGTTGTGAATATGCAAGGAGATAAAGCAGAGACACGTTGATTTTTTGATAAAACAATAGTTTTGGAGGTGAAAGTTCCTTTTTGGCCAAGGCAGAGCTTTCACCAACGCAAAGGGTAAATTTACAACCAGTTAGCTGGTGAAAGGCAGAGCTTTCACCAGCTAACTAGCAAATTATAAGGCAAGTTAGCTGGTGAAAGCACAAAAAGGATTTTTGAAAGCTAAAGATGGAGCAGGGTGATTTTCAAAGTATTTAAAGAGGTTTCAAATCATTAAAGGATTAACTACTTAGTCATAAAATACTCAGCATCAGAGATTCATGTAGATTTTGAAAACCACATGCTAAATCGGTCTCCTAAAGTTTTGACTATGAGTAATTGAAGAAATATAGCTACAAAGAAAGGTGACTTTACCTTTTTCATGGCACAACAGATTCCAAAAGCTGATGAAGTATATATGTCAAATTTTGATATAGAAGACAGTTCGAATGCTAGCCTAGCCACTAGTCTTTGTTATCGATTGTCTTAGTTAATTTGATTTGCTATTTTTAGATACAAATCCAAGTTTTCAGGATCTTAAAAAATGATTGTAAAAGGCTATAAATGCCTAGATTTTCTAAGAGACAAGGGCTCAAAATGGGAATACATTTTTGTGCTACTATATAGACTCTTATTGCATAATACAATTATAGTCTCCTTTCGCTTTCAATATCAGAAATATTCATGTTTCCTTTTCTGTACTTTATTTTCAGTTTATCTTATCTTATGAAGACTGTCATCTCTTTATTAAGCTCATAGACTTGAAGTGAAGGATTTCTTTCTATCTTGCATTAAGCCCTACATCTAGTTGTATTTGGCAGTCAAGATTAGTGTTCTTCATCCTCTCCTTTCAAATTACTTGATCTGATTATTGTTTCCTAAAAGAATTGTTTCTTTTGAATGTATGATGAGTTGTCTATTACATTAATCATTGAGGATACCATTGTTCCAAGCATACCTACACATTATTTTTATGTTACCAGGCATCCTTAGTCTACAACCCTAAGGAGTTTCTTGGAGTGATAACAAATTGGCGTCGTTGTTGGGGAGACGAAATTTAATGTTTTTCTTTCCTGGGATATGACACAGCGCTGATCTTTGATGATAGACAAATATTAGACATTTTAGTTGGTTGTAATTATCTATCTGGTGACTCCACATGTTCATCTTGGCTCCTAAGAAAATTAGTAGTAGGGCGAATCCTCAAGAATCACCTATCACACCAGTGTCCAATCCAAAACTAATTCTCAAGAAAGGAAAGACAATTCAGGTTCAAGCTTCAAAATCAGATACAGAAGGTAATCCTCTTTTTAGTTCTGGAAAATCTAATACAGAAAAATTTGAATTCTTTTCAAAGAGTACTGATGAAAAAACAACTGTAAATACTGTATAAGAACAAACTCCTTTTGATCAAAAGGAAAATACCAATGATGATAAATTGATAGATTCAAATTTGATTGAAAAAACATCCAAGACCTTAGAAAGAAGTCATAGTTCTTCTTCTCTTGAGTCTTTTCATTCTTAGCAACAAGAAGATCATTTAACAATTTTTACTAGCCTCCTTGCTATTGAACATATTCTCCAAGAGCTATCTGCTAAAGGTGAAGAAAACTTAGCTGGATAGCTTGCAAATTTTTACAGAGCCTCATATAATACCTCTTTCCCATTATAAGATTCACCTCCTTCTCATTCCTCCAGTGTTGAAGAATCGAAAAGGAAGCCATCACTTTTCTCACCCCTGACAGTTATGGTTGCACCACCTCCTTTGACGAAGATGCAACAAATCCTAGCTGCTAGGTATGCACTACTTATATTGCCAAATCCAGTATCAACCATGCTGACAGGAGACTATCAAAAGTATATGCCCAAATTCACAGGTGAAGGCGATGTGTCTGCTGAAGAACATATTGAGGCTTTCTATAGTTATGCTGAAAACCTTAATATTGAAGAGGAAGATGTTTGGACACGAGTTTTTGTCCAAAGCTTAGATGGCCATGATAGGAAATGGTTCAAAGAACTTCCTGCTAGTTCCATAGCTGGAATCGAGCAATTGGATGAGACTTTCTTGAAACATTGGGGTGATAGAAGATATTTTGTATACTATATCACAGAATTTGGAAATCTAAGGAAACAAAATAGTGAGTCAGTCTCTAATTTCACTAAAATATTTAACCATATGTACAGTAAAATACCAACAGAGATAAAACCTTCAGATGCTTCTGCCAAGATCAAATATTCTGATGCTTTCGACTCAGATTTATATTTATTATTGAGAGAAAGGAGGTCACCGACATTATCTCTCATGCAAGATGTTTCCCTTGAGGTGGAATCAAATATTTTAGCCTCTCAAAAGATAAAGGGAAATTCTGATAGGAGAAGGACAAGGAATGAAGCTTTCTCTTCATCAAGTGCTGACCCAAAGTTTGATAAAATGGATAAGATGCTAGAGTCTCTGACCTATGAGATATCTAAGCTCAATATTGAAAATAAGCAGCCTATGAAGGGTAGAGGCACTTATGATTATGTAGGCAAGAACCCAAATCAAAATCCTAACAACTTCAGAAGAAATAATCAGCCAACACAGATTTTGCAAAGAGAAAAGAATCCTACTGAAGATCGGAGAATAAAGGCCCCTCTTCAAAATGTTGTGATGGATGAAGATGAAGGTGATTATCAAGAAGATGGAGAATATAATATTCATTGTGTTGGAGAAGAGATAGGGAAATCTTATCTGACACAACACGACTATGAAGAAGCATTGATGACTGAATAGACAAAGGATAATCCTATTGATGATGGCATTTTCACGATAGAAGATAAGAATAGATATAATTTCCGATATAAGTCTGATACTTCCCAACAGAACGCACCAACCTCTCCTGGAAAGAGCACAACCCCTGTTAAGAAAAAAGATCAGACATCAGAGAATCAAAAAACAGATCCCTCAAAAGCGAAAGCATCAACTCCTCCCAAGAAGACTGCTGCTCCTGTCAAGCATCAAACTCTAGAAAGTCAGGCTCCTGTTGAACAACAAAACAATCAGAAATCTCCTTTAAATGAGGTAAAGGTATCTGATAAAGCTTCTGATAAAGTCCCATATACGTTCAATTTTGAGGCTGAAAGACAGAAAATTAAAATTCCTATTCCTCTAGTTGAGTTAATGAAAAATGAAATGTTCAAAAAGGATATCCTCAAAAATTTAGATCCCAAATCTATATCCCCTTCCGCTGATATTCTCAACATATATGATGAAAATCCAACCATTACTCTGGGCCAAATGATAGAAGACAGATATGAAAGTTGTCCTCCCTTTTACATCTCTCTAAATATTCATGAGAAAACATTACATAACTATTTGTTGGACTCCGATGATTCTCACAATTTGATGCCAAAGGCAGTCATGGATGAGCTTGGGCTGGAGACCACCAAGTCTTACCATGATATTTTCTCTTTTGACTCTCAAAAAGTCAAATGTCTTGGAATGATCAAGGACTTGGCTGTAACTTTAACCCAAGCATCCATGAAGACTATGGTTATGGATATAGTAGTGGCAGACATACCACCTAAATTTGGATGTTTGTTATCAAGATCGTGGATGAAGAGGCTAGGTGGCACTCTTAAAATGGATCTTTCCTATGCTACTATCCCTATTTTTGGAGGGGTGAATAGAAGGTTATACAGGGAATCATAGTTGGCATATGTAATCAGTGACGAACAAAACCATCCAATCATCCTATCTATTCTGTCAACACAGGTATGGGATCTTGTATTTTGAAAATTGATGACTCATTACCAGATGCATTGCTGCTCAGAAAGCCCGTAGTTCAGTCCACATAAGTAGCAAAGGATGATCTTTGGACCATTTTCTTTGATGGTGCTTGTACCAAAGAATCAGCAGGAGCAGGGGTGGTATTGATTTCCCCTTCTAAGAAAACTTCTCATTTGTTCTTTAAACTTGATTTTAAAGTGACTAATAATATTGCTGAGTATGAGGCACTACTTCTGGGGCTACATGCAGCCAAAGAGATGGAGATTAAAAGATTGCAGGTATTCAGAGATGCACATTTAATCATTCAGCAGGTGAATAAGTCCTTTCAAGAAAAACATGTCAGGCTGAAAGCATATAGAGATGAAGTTCTGAGGGCAATTCATACTTTTGCAGATTTTAAAATTTCATATGTACTCAGAGAAATGAATGAATTGGTTGATTCATTAGTTGTTTTGGCTTGTGCTTTCATACCCCCTCTGCCTCATAAATTGAATTACGAAATTCAAGTTAAATATAGGCCATCCCTCCCTGATAATGTAAAATTTTGGAAGGTTTTCGAAGACGATGCTGAGCTCACTAGATTTCTTGTAGTGATAGATGAGTTTGCATATTTGCAAATTGATCAGGAGAATGAACATGATGATGAAATTGAGAAGCCAAAATTTAGAAGCAAAATCACAACACATGAAATAGTCCAGTTGTCTACCAATAGAATTCCTAAAGGTTTGGTCCATTTGGAAAGGATTTTTGATAATAATGATGTGGCTATCAAATTGGAAAATGGGGAAAAAGATTCAGAAGTTTTGCAGTATAATGTAGCCAGTGAATAGGATCCTAAATATGTCAACTTAGCTTCACATTTGACCGAAAAACAAAAGGCTGATTATGGAGAATTGCTAAAGGAGTATGTTGACATCTTTTCTTGGAAATATGATGACTTGAAGACTTTCGACACAGAGGTAATTCAACATAAGATTCCCTTGAACAAAGATACCAAACCATTTAGGCATAAACTTAGATCCTTTAATCCTTTGTTGCTACCTACAATGGAAAGAGAAATAAAAAAACTATTGGATGCCTGCATCATCATACCTCTCAGATATTCAGAATGGATTGAAAATATCATGCTGGTTAGGAAGAAGAATGGAGAGATCAGACTCTATGTTGACTTCAAAAATTTGAATAAGTGCTCTAGGAAGGACAACTACCCTCTGCCCAAAATGGAACATATTTTGCAGAAGGTGTCATGATCAAAGGTGATGTGTTTTATTGATGGGTTGTTTGGATACAACCAGATTGTTGTCCATTAGGACAATAAAGAAAAGACTACTTTTACTACTCCATGGGGTAAGTTTATGTATGAAAAGATGCCCTTTGGATTGATGAATGCAGGAGTGACATTCCAAAGGGCGATGGACATTGCTTTCGTTGGAGAGAAAGATAAATTTGTCCTGATATATCTTGATGATATCACTTTTTTCTCGAGCAGCCATGAACTTCATTTGCAACACTTAAAAAGGACATTTCTAAAATGTCGAAGGTATGACATTTCTCTTAATCCAATAAAATCAAATTTCACACTTAAGGAAGGGAAATTAGTTGGACATATTGTTTCAGCTAATGGGGTGAAAATCGACCCAAAAAGAGTAGAAGCAATTAAAAATCTGTCTCTTCCTAGATCAAAGAAGGACATTCAATCTTTCCTTGGGACTATAAAATTTATCAGGAGGTTTATAGTAAACTTTGCAGAACTCACAAAGCATATTACTGCTATGTTAAGAAAGGATTCCAAGGTAAAATGGAATGAAGAATCCAAACACTCATTCAATGCTATCAAGGAATCCATTACAACAACCCCTGTTTTTATCAGCCCCGACTTCGCCAAGGTATTTTACATTTTTTCATTTGCTTCAAGAGATACAATTGGAGCAGTACTCTTGCAGAAAAATGTTGAGGATCAGGAACAGCCGATTGCCTTCTTCAGTAAAGTCTTGAGGGATGTAGAGGTAAAGTATGAATTATTGGAGAAACAAGCATATGCACTTATCAAGTCATTGAAAGCTTTCAGAGTTTACATCCTTCAAGCCAAGGTAATAGCTTTTGTACCGTCTAGTTTAGTTAAAAATGTGCTTGTACAAACCGACATAGATGGAAAAAGGAGTAAGTGGATAGCCAAGTTGATTGAATTTGATGTTGAAATTAAACCAACAAAACTTGTGAAGGGTCAGGGCCTTGCCAAACTTCTGGCAGAAGAAAATTGTGAGCTTCTCGAAATAAATTTGGTAAGTGTTAATGAAGATAATGTTTATTCTTCAGAGGATAAAGAAGGTGAGGAAATGTAGGTCTCATATCACCTAGCTAATTACAAATGGTACAGTCACATTATTCATTTTCTACAAACTTTATCAGTCCCTTCAGATTTGACAAAAACACAAGGAAGGGCTTTAAAGCTCAAAGCCATGAATTTCTGCATCAATGGCAACTTATTGTTCTGGAAAAATCCAATAGGTTTATTGTTGAGGTGCATAAACCAAGAAGAAGTAGCTAAGGTCGTGATTGAATTCCATAATAGTGAATACGGAGGACATCACTATTGGAAAACCACCACACATAAAATCTTAAGATCTGGTTATCACTGACCATCCTTATTTTCAGATGTGTGTGAGTTTGTGAGAGCATGTGACAAGTGACAAAGATTTGAAGGCAAATAACAACAAAAGTCTCTTCCCCTCAAACCTATAGTGGTCACAGGTCCTTTCCAGCAATGGGGTCTGGATTTCATAGGTGAGATTCACCCGCCTTCTAGTAGTCATCACAGGTGGATCCTTGTTGCCACTGATTATTTTACAAAGTGGATTGAGGCTATTCCTACCAGGAATGCCAATCATACTGTCATCATAAATTTTCTGCAAGAAAACATATTCACCAGATTTGGTTTCCCTAAGAGAATAGTCACTGATAACGCTGTTGCATTCAAAGATAAGCACTTGGTAAAATTATGTGAAGAGCAGGGAATTCAGCTAGTACATTCCACTGCTTACTATCCACAAGGAAATGGCTTATCTGAGTCATCAAATAAGAGTTTATTCAAAATTATAAATAAGTTGCTTGAACAAAATACTAGAGGCTGGGATTCCAAGATGAAATTTGCTTTGTGGTCTGGCAGGGTTACATGTAAAAAATCAATTGGTACATCTCCTTTCAAGTTGGTATATGGTACTGAAGGCATATTTTTTGTTCAACTTGCACTGTTAGTTGCAAAGTTTTTACAAGAAACTGATTCTAAACCAAGTGATTTAACTCGGAGAATTAATAATTTGGTAGAGTTACAACAAGATAGAGAGTAGCTTTTGGAAAAGACAGAATTACACCAAGGAAAAATGAAGGAGATCTTTGACAAAAAAGTCAAATCAAATATCTTCAAAACAGAGGAACTAGTCTTAAAATGGGATGTGACAAGGCAAGAGAAGGGGAAACATGACAAATTTGATGATCTCTAGATAGGTCCTTTCGTCATAACAGCGGTTCAGCAGAACAATACCTTTGTTCTCCAAAATCTTGCAAGCGAGGAAGTAGCAGGTGGCCCTTTCAATGGGCGCTTTCTAAAGACCTATTTTTCATAAGGATTTTTCTTAAATCCCTGTTCTACTTGTACATATTCTTTTTAGTTCTGTTTTCTTTGTTTCTATCACTTGAATAACTCCATGCCCAATGGTACTGAGCAAAACTATTTTTCAAATTTTTTAAATTGTAATAAAGGCTACTGAGTCTAGCTAGGTTCTTGGTCACCTCACAGGGAGGTGTCCATCCCAGTTGGAGCCAAATGTTAGCTCCCAAAATGAATCAGTCACTATGGTTTCATTTTGTGGTTGATAGCATGGTTATTGGTAGTTTTCTCCATTTTGTTTTAAGTTCTTCTACTGGCAAAACTTAGGTTTTCATATCTTATAAATAAGACGATTCATAAAGGTCTTTTATTTAAAATTTCATGAAAATACTTTCAACAGATCACGCGTGTTTCAAAGTTGATGATTAGCTGGTGAAAGTGGTGATTTTCAACAGTTAAGGAGCATTTCCCCACAGACCGTTAGCTGGTGAAAGCGCGGAACACATGTGTTTTCTCCACATTTTCAAAAATCAAAAGATGGCATGCTCAACACACATCACGTAATCATTATAAGGTGCTAGTGAAAGTGGATAATGATGAAGATTCAATTTTTGCACGTCTAAATCGGATTTCAAAGCGGATCATAAGGCGAATGCATGCTTCACAAGATAATGGCGTTGGAGATAACGATTTCAAATTCATCATCATAGGTAAAGGAGCAGTACTACTTAGCTGGTGACATCAAATCAACACTTCATATCCCCAACACGCATTATCCACAGGCATATGTTATGGTTTCACTTCTGAAAAACAATGCCGAGAGTTTTCACCAGCGCCGAACCTTGGCTCAAACAACAAATTACAATGTTTTTGTGTGCAAAATTGTCCGGGGTTCGAATTGCAGATGGCAAGGAAACGAAGTGGTTCATTGTTAAGGAAAGAATCATACAGTCTATCCTTTCTAAAAGTGCATCCAGAGGTGAAAAAACACTTCTTAGAAGCAGGCTGCATGGGATATGTTGAGAAGTTATAGGACGACTGTCACCAAACAACAACTGAAGTGTTTGCTAAATCATACAATGGAAATAAATCCCGTGTCAGGTCTTTAGAAATCATAGTTGGTGAAGCTTCCATTTCTACAACAACCAGCTTACATAGATCAGGCTAGAGTTGGTTCAAAACAACAGCAACCAAGAGCCTCAATTTCAGAGCATATCTTAAGGAAGAATTCAGAAATGTTGCATGGAAGAAAAGAATGCCAGTGTCTCATTTGGAGGATGAGTGGCAGGACTTGTTCAAGGGAATCTAGCTCTATATAACATTAGAAGGCAGGTATGACAAGCTGATGCTATACAATTTCAAGCTCTTAGACCATTTTACAGGGAAAACTCTCCTAAATTTTCCTTTCTTCTTGCATAAAATCCTAACTAAAGTCTGTAAAAATATTAGGGATCAACCTTTAAGTATGAAAAACACTCTTTGTCATTTCATCCTAATCAAATTGATAATCCTAGAGGAACTAAGACAAAGAGGAAGGACTTGGGAACATTTTCTTTTTTGGGAAGGCTTTGAAACCCAAACTCAGTCCATGAATGAGCAGAAGAGAGCTGGAAAAAGGAAATTAACTCCTCAAAGCAGCTCGAGGAAGAGGAGAACTCTTCCAGGACCACTAGAAGATAGGATTTATGGCATAAAATCTCACAGGTCAAAGAAAAAGTTAAATTTTGAAACCACTGCAGAGCAGCCTACAGAAAAGAAGACAAATATCCTGAATTTACCATACACAGACTCAGAAACAGAGCCAGAGCAAGAAGATGAAAGTCCAACCATTAAAAGCCTTGAACACTCCATGGAATTTTCACAGGATTGTGAGGCTTTTACTCACACTGATGAAGGTGAAACATCAAAGAGCACAAAGTCAAAGAAATCACAGAAAATCAAGCAACTTAAAGAAGTGATTGCTCAACAGGAGGTTTTAGAAAGAGTAATTAAGGAGAGATACAAAACGTTGTCTGATAATTTCGCAAAAACAAATGTTGCATATGAAAAGTTGGCTCATGAAAGTGTCAAGGACAAGAAGAGAAAGAAGAAAATCACCAAAGATTATAACAGTCTATGGTGGTTAGCAAAATGCCTTAAGAGGAAGATTAGAAAATTGAAGCAAAAACATAAGTCGCACCCAGATCTGCAAGTGCTAGCCCAGGTTGCTATGAATATGCAAGGAGATAAAGCAGAGACACGATGAGTTTTTGATAAACCAACAGTTTTGGAGGTGAAAGTTCCTTTTTGGCCAAGGCAGAGCTTTCACCAGCACAAAGGGTAAATTTACAACCAGTTAGCTGGTGAAAGGCAAAGATTTCACCAACTAACCAGTGAATTATAAGGTGAGTTAGCTGGTGAAAGAAAAAAAAGTATTTTTGAAAGCTAAAGATGGAGCAGGGTGATTTTCAAAGGATTTAAAGAGGTTTCAGAGCATTAAAGGATTAACTACTTAGTCAGAAAATACTCAGCATCAGATATTCGTGGAGATTTTGAAAACCACATTCTAAATCGGTCTCCTAAAGTTTCGACTGTGAGTAATTGAAGAAATCTAGCTACAAAGAAAGGTGCCTTTACCTTTTTCATGACACAATAGATTCCAGAAGCTGATGAAGTATAGATGTCAAATTTTGATATAGAAGACAGTTCGAATGCTAGCCTAGCCACTAGTCTTCATTATCGATTGTCTTAGTTAATTTGATTTGCTATTTTTAGATACAGATCCAAGTTTTCAGGATCTTAAAAACTGATTGTAAAAGGCTATAAATGCCTAGCTTTTCTAAGAGACAAGGGTTCAAACTGGGAATACATTTTTGTGCTACTGTATAGACTCTTATTGCATAATAAAATTACAGTCTCCTTACGCTTTCAATATCAGAAATATTCATGTTTCCTTTTCTGTACTTTATTTTCAGTTTATCTTAGCTTATGAAGACTGTCATCTCTTTATTAAGCTTATAGACTTGAAGTGAAGGATTTCTTTCTATCTTGAATTAAGCCCTACATCCAGTTGTATTTGGCAATCAAGATTAGTGTTCTTCATCCTCTCCTGTCAAATTACTTGATCTGATTATTGTTTCCTGAAAGCACTGTTTCTTTTGAATGTATGATGAGTTGTCTATTACATTAATCATTGAGGATCCCATTGTTCCAAGCATACCTACACATTATTTTTAAGTTACCAAGCATCCTTAGTCTACAACCCTAAGGAGTTTCTTGGAGTGATAACACCACTTTCCTGCAAACCTATTCATTTTAAATATAGAAACCTAAGGTGGATACTAGAAGGTTCTTAAGAACATCATTCGATAGATATAAAGGTCATCTCTTAGCTTTGATTTGATAATGATTGCATTAGAATGAAACCCAAGGTTTTTTTTTTTCATTTAGTTTTAGGTGTGCTTATTTATGTTTTTCAACTCCCTTTACCTGGCATAGCCCCGCTATCAGCAGGCATGTTCAGTACCCTGATGGGTTTACCTTAGTACCATACAAGTATGACCCCACTGCCAACAAGCTTGTTCAATACCCTGACGAGTTTACTTGTACTTCTTGATACTTCCTTTTATTATACTACTCAAAATATTTAGAATGATGTATATTGTTCATTGATAGCTTTAGAGTATAAGTAAGGCAGGTGGTACGAGAGTTTTTTAGATTTATTATGAACATAATTGATTATTTGTATTTAGCCCAAGGGTGACATCATCCACATTAGCCTTAAATATCAGTTATTAAATGTATAATTGAACATCTCAGATAATGAATAAGAGGTCCCTCTGGTTAATCCTGTTAGGATTGTCATGAAAGTCCATTGAGCTTTTACAGGAGTGGTCCACCAGATGAAATTTTTCATTAATACTGCCCAAGAGAAGCTTGTAAGAGAAACTTGGATAAGAGTTTGTTGAATCAACTAGGTTAGTATTAGACATAATGGTGTCACCATTTTTCAATGGATGTTTCAATTATTAATCACTTTTTAAGAAGGATGAGGTAATAAGACAAACGCACCCATGATCATATAGAGATGAATGTGAAAATTTCTCTTTAAAGGGTAACAAGGATGATACATTTAGGGGTGAGTGTAACAATGTAGAAGGAAGGTGTACATGAAAGTAAAGAAAAGTTTAGCACAAGACTTAAAATTATTCCTTGATAGAAAGAACAAGAAAAGATTGACTCATACCTCCAATTACCTGAAGTGGAAACAATGTCAAGTACATGTCAGTGATCATATTACTTTGGCACCAGTATCAAATTATTAAATGGTACCAAACATGTTGTTGTGGTACCAGAACAAGATAGTACTGTAACAAGTCAGTATCGAAACAAGTCTTTATGATCTTCAAACTAGAATTTGTAGACCTCACAGTGTGACTGTAATACTTTGAGTTTTAGGCTTAGATGTATTGTGGGCTGCAACAAAAACTATGTGAAATATGCTAGATGGAATTGAGAACTACTTGGTACTGAAACTGGTGCATGAATTTAGTACTGGTACCAGAATTCTATTGGTAACTAATGAAAAAATTTGGTACTGGTACCAGAATTCTGGAAATGACTATCAAATTCTAGCATTGAACATGTTGATTTGGTCTTGCTAACAAAAGTTGAAAAGAATATGAAGATCCAAAAAACCACTACCCCATGCCCGATATTTTGCATTCTCTCATGCACACAATGTGAGACGCTAAAAAATAAGGAGGGTTGCTGAGAGGGCTGCGAATAAATGCTAAAAACAAACCAAAAGAACTAATTAAAACTAGATTTCTATGCATGCTTACAAATAGAAAATTTAGGGAGAATGTCAAAAGTTGAACAATGCATACATTATTCATGATTTATTTGACCAAAAATTATTAGCTATGAATAAAATGGTTTGGAATTAACATTTAATTTCAATTTCTATTCAAAATATCACTTAATCAATCATCTTTGTGAAATAGTGGTCTGAAAATAGATAGGTAATGATAAAGCACAAATGCATCTTTTTTTTAACAACTTAATGAAAAAGAAGAAATTTGAGGAAATAGGTCATGAAGTACTCCCTTAAGTGTTCTCTTCCGTTGACAATGATGCATTATCCTCTTTTGAAAATACCCTTCCAATATTATGTGTGCATTCAGAGGATGAAGAGATTACCTTCTCATAAAATTCCAAACAAAATTATCATAACTTTTAGAAATAAATCTACTAGAGGAACACAAGATCTTAAACTAATTTCTTTGTTAAATTTTGACATTCCCATTTATGAAAATTATGAAAGATAGGTTGCATTGCACTTATATGCAACATTTATTTACTATCCTACTCGAATTGAACAAAAGAAAATGTCCTTCAAGTATACAAATACTTCCAGTGAATCCATGTGCGTAACATGGTTAGAAATATATTCATACTTAGGTCTAAAGGATAAATTTTAATGCATACTGGAGTATGAATGACCAATTGCTTTGATGATGAGATAAAACAGTAATGAAAATTAAAAGAGTAGTGTGACCCGATAACTAATTGGAACCATCTTTCAATAGGATCATGATATTCTTGTTTCCCTTCTTTGTTTAGGTCACACAACATGTCCTCCTTTTCCATGCTGCACAAAGTATATTCTTCAAGATGATTGGTCTTTGGAGTACATAGAATAAGAACTCATCAATCTTAGTGATCCGGAATTAGGAGTTGTATGAATTGATTAAAAGACTAAATACAATAAAAATAGATATATGAAGAACGACATAGATATCCAGTGAACACTATATTCTATTGAATAAATGAAATAGGCTTAAACTGTGAAACTACATAACTAAAACACTTGCTTGAATGGTGGTAGCTATCTCTGAGAAGAGATGTGGCTACTACACGCATCTTTTTGAGCAGAAATGATTACAATGAGGCTCCAAAGGCCTTTTTGATATTACTCACAAATGCTAAAACCCTAGACATCAAAAAAGCTAACCCTAGAAGATGAAACACCAAAATTCATGTGGGCCCCTATGGGTAAGTTCGTACCTCAACTTCCTAGGGTTGTAATTTTTCATACGAAATCTATTTTAGGTGCATGAAAACATACAAAATAACCTAGTTGTATTAGGTTAGAGGGCACCCGTATCCACCTGGAACATGTGTAGGGCTTCATACAACCCCAAAAGTGTAGAACCCACAATTAAAAAGAAGTACAGAAGAACGTGTTGAACTAAAAACAGACAAGAGGAGCCAGTTGGAATAGGTGGGTGGCCACCGATATCCACCTATATCAATCCTCCTCCCTTAGGAAGAAATGGTCTCCATTGCATTGAGTTCCCCCATCAAGGAAACTTCTGTTGGATTTGGCCCCAGGTGAGCCATTTACCTTGGTGGAGGAGTTTGTTAGAAAAATAAGACCACAGAGCAATAAAATAAAACAAATGTGGAAACAAAACACAGAAGATACACAATACAATAGAGACACATATTTACGTGGTTCACCCAGTGTGGGCTACGTCCACCATAGAAATTGCCAAGTCCTTCCTTTATTATTATCTAGCATATGAAGGGATACAACCTACAACAAACTTGTTGTAACTTCCTCTTCTTTCTCTCACAGTCTCCTATCTCAGAATACAATATTCGCCATCCACCATAGCCGCAATACATTTCCCTCATAAAATAGGGTTTCCTTCTAGGGATAAGAACCATAACATAATCTCTATCATTAGATCTACGACCTTATAATGAACGATCTAGATTTACAAGGCAATTACAATATACATTTACAAGGCAATTTTTCCATTGAGGGCTTCGGCCCAAACCCCGCTAGGGGCCCGCTTTCCCCCATACCCCCCAGCCAAGGGGATAGCCCCCCCGAAGCTCACAGAGGGTGTACCCCAATCTGCACTCCCCCACGTAGAAGAGTGTGCATATTTCTGGGGTGTAAATACTTCATGGGGTATAAACATGGCTGAAAGTAAAATACCTTTGAATCAAGAAGATAATCAGGCTCCACAACCAACAATCTCCCACTTGGAGACTGATCTCAACAACTCCACCATTATTATATATGTTGGATTCTGAACCTTCATGGACCTGGAAAATTTCTCATCTTCATCTTCCTTCTTGAAGACCAACTAAAACTGAGTAGGAACTCATTTTCTCTCTAGTTACTCCCTTTGTTAACATGTTTGCATGATTTTGGTTAGTGTGTATCTTTTCCAACTTCAAATGTCCATCTTCCAAGGTAGATCGTATGAAGTGGTACCTCAAGTATATATGCTTAGTATTCAAATGGAAGGTTGATTTCTTTGCAATATGAATTGCACTCTCACTATCACAGTACAACCTACTATTCTCCTGCTTCTTTCCCAATTCCTCCATAAACCTTTGTAACCAAATCATCTCTTTACTAGCCTCTATAGCAGCAACATACTATGTCTCTGTTGTTGAAAGTGCAACAACCTTTTGCAGTTTTGAAATCCAATTTACTGTTGTTCCACCTATAGTAAACACATACCTTGTGCTACTCCTCCTGCTATCTTTATCACCTACCATTTCTGAATCAACATATCCTTGTAGAACAATTTCTAAACCTCCAAAACATAATACATGATTAGCAGTACCTATCAAGTATCTGAGAATCCAATTTACTACCTCCCAATGTTCTTTACCTGCATTGTTCATATACCTTCTCACAACTCCCACTACATGTGAAATATATGGTCTTGTACAAACCATTGCATACATCAAGCTGTCAATTGATGATGAATATGGGACCCTGGACATGTATTCTATCTCCTCCTGTGTCTTGGGACACATTTCCTTAGTTAATTTGAAATGGCTGGACAAAGGTGTACTAACTGGTTTTTCATTCTACATTCTAAACCTCTCCAACACGTTCTTTGTGTACTCACCCTGAGACAATGTCAGTTTGCAATTTTTCCTGTCTCTTCTTATTCTCATACCAAGGATTTTCTTTGCAGCACCCAAATCCTTCATCACAAATGAATTGGATAATTTCTTCTTGAGCACATTTATATCCTACATATTATACCCTGCAACAAGCATGTCATCTACATACAATAGCAAGATAATAAAGCTTCCATTTTCTAGCTTTTTAAAATAAACACAGTGATCATAATGACATCTACTATAACCTTGTTCTTTCATAAACCTTTCAAACTTCAGATACCATTGCCTTGGAGCTTTCTTTAGGGAATATAAGCTCTTCTTCAACTTGCATACCAAATTATCCTTCCCTTTGACCTCATACCCCTGTGGCTGCTGCATATAAATCTCTTCCTCCAAATCCCCATGGATAAAAGTTGTTTTTACATCTAATTGTTCAAGATGAAAATCTTCTACTACCACAAGACTTAAAATAGTTCTTGTTGAAGGAAAATCTCCTTGCAGACAGGTAAATCTCCTCTTGAGAGCTAGACTCTTAACTCTTAAGATAGAAGATACTTAACGTGGACACTGACTTCCTTTTATATCTATACAAACTAATGCATGAGGAGGAAGGAGAAAAGAAATATCTTTTACCAGCATTTGTCCCTACACACTCCGAGTTGGGCTCCGATATTTTTCTCCTCGATGAGCCCTGTAGACAAACAATAGTACGACCACTTCCTACTCTATTGATATTAGCTTGAAAATATATCTATCTATCAGAGATAAGTTCATGTAAGATTAAACACAAACTAGAAAGAAACAAGCCAAGCGTGTCATATTGATGAGAACAATGAAAACAATAACTTACAATCGTAGATGCGAATGTGATAGCTTCGTCAAGTCCCCTTTGTCTAACCCTTTCTCAAAATATCCATGACCCCGATGACAACAACTTCACTGATTACTCTCCTCCAGTCCACTCTGTGTTTCCTATGAGATCAAAGGTTTCATGCTTGCAATTCTTCCCCCTTTCCACCATTATAGAGCCTACTTATATAGGTTCAGAAAGGCCCAAAATCTTGAGTTATCTTTAGGGTAAGTTGAGGAATTCCCTCCTTAGATCAGGGATCTTATCCTAAGATCATGGTTGAACCAGGAATTCAAATGCAACTGCCTTCCAAACTTGAAAGATCTTCCCCTTATTCTCCTCAACAGATCAATTGTTGCCCAGATTAGACAGCGCTCCCTCAAAAGGGGCATCAGGGTGCTATAGCGCTCCCTAGTAAGCTCAAGGGGGGTGCTATCTCTCTAAAACTCTATAGCACTCCTTTAGAGGGGCAGTTTGGTGCTATAATGCTCCCTAACACCTTATAGGGGAGCACCATCGCTCCTAAGGGTGAGATAGGGGAGCACTCTCCCTTAAAACCTTAGTTTGAAAGCTCCTTTCAGGTGGAAAGAGATACCTAACTTCAGTTAACCATCCCTCTTCCTCCAAATTAGGTGTTTGAGGTATTCTAAGTGTTTCCTTGGTGTTGTCATCATGGAAATATGCTTTGCTTGACATTTGTGACACTTATGAACAACATGCGACACTTGCGACAGTTGTGAGGAACATGCGACACTTGTGAAAAACATGCGACACTTATCAAAGTGAGTAATGTTGATGTGTAATAGTTCTAATTGAATTCATTTTAACAATAGGAGAAAATATTTCATCAAAATCTATACCTTTCTTTTGTGCAAACCCCTTTACAACAAGTGTAGCCTTGTACCACTTTTCTCCTCCATCTTCTTCCTTCAACTTGTAAACCCATTTATTCTGCAATGCTCTTTTTCCTCCACGAAACTGAACCAAGTCCCAAGTATGGTTATTTAACAAGGAATCCATTTCCTCTTTCATGCCTTTCTCCCACTTCCTTTTGGTGTCTACCTGCATTACCTCTTCATAACATTCTGGTTCACCAGAATCAGTCAACAATAAATAATACAATGAAGGAGAGTATCGTTCAGGGGGTATAATTAACCTGGTAGATTTTCTAACAACACTTGCAGGTGTTTGAGGTACCTGTTGCTCCTGTTGTTGTACATTTTGATTTTCTAGTTCCTTTGGAATTTCTTTTTCAGTGATCTCATCAAGCATTGTGTATTCTTGTTTTTCTTTTTCCTGTTTCTTTCCTTGCAACTGATCTTTGTACATGACCTTCTCATTGAATATGACATCTCTACTCCTAATGATTTTGTTATTTTAATAATCCCATAAGAGATAACCAAAATCATTAACACCATATCCAATAAAGGTACACTTCTTGGATTTTTCCTCAATCTTTGTTCTATTTTCTTTATCAATATGCACAAATGCTTCACAACCGAAAGTTTTCAAAAAAAAATAGTTTACCTTTTTTCCTTTCCATTCCTCCTCTAAAATTATACCATCCAAGGAGCTTGAAGGTCCTCTGTTTATTAAGTAAACAATAGTATCTACAACATCTACCCAAAATTGTAAGGGCAAACCAGCATGCAATCTCATACTCCTTGCACGCTCCATGATTGTCCTGTTCATCCTTTCTGACACACCATTTTCTTGTGGTGTTCTTGGAACTGTCTTCTCTCTATGAATCCCATGGTATGAACAGTAATTATAAAAATACTTTCTGCAATATTCACCTCCATTATCTGATCTGAGACACTTCAACCTTTTTCCTGTCTCATTCTCAACCAAATCTTTCCATTTCTTAAAAGTATCAAAAACATCAGATTTTTGTCGAATGCAATAAACCCAAGATTTTCTAGTTGCATCATCAATAAAAGTAATATAATAATGAGATCCACCAAGAGATGATACCTGAGTTGGTCCTCATACATCTGTATGCACAAGCTCTAACCTTTCACTCTTCTTTTCTTTTCTGACTCTGAGAAATCTGACTCTCTTTTGTTTTCCATAAACACAATGCTCACAGAAGTCAAACTCAATTTGTTTAAGATCTGGCAACAAATTTCTTTTGTGAAGTATCTGCATACCCTTCTCACTCATGTGTCCAAGCCTATGATGCCACAATGCTGTATCTACTCCTGTAGAAGCTAAAGAGATATAAGAGTCAGTATTACCAAGACATAAATACGATGTACCTAGATTCTCTCCTTTTGCTATCACCAATGATCCTTTGATGACCTTCCACATCTTATCTGTAAATATGGATATACAACCTTCACTTGCCAACTGCCCTATTTAAATCAGATTTTCCCTTAAATCTGGAACATGTATTACCTCTTTCAACAGTCATTGGTTTCCATTGCGTTTCTTTATTTTTACCTTTCCCATTCCAACAATTTTTCATGGTGCATCGTCACCCAAATGAACCTGTCCAAAATCACCTTGAACATAATCTAGAAAATGTTTCCTATGGGGTGTGCCATGAAATGAAGCCCCTGAATCTACTACCCAAGACTCAGAAATATTATCTATAAAAAGAATCAAAGAATCTTGTAACACATCACCTGTTACATTTGCTTCCTGATTTTTCTCCTACTATCCATCTCTTTGTTTCTTTCGAGCTCTACAGTCTTTCTTCATATGTCCTTTCTTCCCACAATTCTAGCACTCTATCTTTCCAAGTCTGGATTTGGATCTTCCCTTCCTAGAATTTCCACAGTTTCTAAAACCTTTTCCTCTATCCTTTTGTCTTCCCCTGTTCTCCATGTTCAACGCATTTCCTGATGTCTCAGTTGTGCTCTTCCATCGCATTTCCTCACTAAGGATAACACCAACAACATCATCAAATTTTAAAGTATTTGAACCAGAGACAGAGTTACTTACAACCATGACCAAGTCATTCTATCTTTTTGGCAATGAGCACAAGATTAGAAGAGCCATGACCTCATCATAAAAGTCCACTTTTACAGAACTTAGTTGATTAGTAACTATATTAAAATCATTTAAATGATCTGCAATAGACCCACCTTCTGACATCTTCATATTAAACAATCTCTTCATTAGAAATACCTTATTGGATGCCAAGGGTTTTTCATACAATTTGGCCAATGCATCCATCAAACCATTCGTTGTCTTTTCTTTGGAAATATTGAAAGCCACCGACGCTGCTAGGCTCAGCCGTATCGTTCCTAGAGCCTTTTTTTCAAGAATCTCCCATTATTCGTCCTTTGTAGCAGCCGACTTCTTTGCTATTCTACCCAATGGTAGGAATAGATCCTTCTGATATAAATGGTCTTCCATCTGCATATTCCATAACTGGTAGTTTTGGCTGTTAAATTTCTTGACCCTAAACTTTCCATCTTCCGACATTGCTCCCACTCGAACTAGGAACCCTCTTTTCCTGCGAGTTACCTTTAGCTCTAATACCAATTGTTAGAAAAACAAGACCGCAAAGTAATAAAATAAAACAAATGTGGAAACAGAACACAGAAGATACAAAATACAATAGAGACATAGATTTACGTGGTTCACCCAGTGTGGGCTACGTCCACCAGAGAAATTGCCAGGTCTTTCCTTTATTATTATCCAACATATGAAAGGATACAACCTACAACAAACCCACTGTAAATTCCTCTTCTTTCTCTCATAGTCTCTTATCTCAGAATATAATATTCTCCATCCACCATAGCTGCAATACATTTCCCTCATAAAAGAGGTTTGCCTTTTGGGGAAAAAAACCATAACATAATCTCTATCGTTAGATCCACGACTTTATAATGAACAGCCCAGATTTACAATGAAATTACAATATACATTTACAAGGAAATTTTTCCTTCGAGGTCTTCACCCCCAAACCCCCGCTAGGGATCCTCTTTCCCCCAGACCCCCCATACCGGGGGATAGACCCCCATTAAACCTACAGAGGGGGTACCCCCCCTCTGCACTCCTCCATGTGGAAGAGTGTGCATACTTCTAGGGTGTAAATACTTCATGGGGTATAAACACGGCTGAAAGTGAAAGACCTATGAATCAGGAAGATAATCAAGCTCCACAACCAATAGAGTTTCCCTACCTTGACAACCCAATAAAGTTGGATCATCTGCTGGTGCATGCCCTTGACCTATGTGTCCACTATTTGATCGGGGGATGTTTGTCCCATGCAGTTAGGGTTGATTTTTTTTGGTGTCAGTTTTTCTGTGATCTTTGAGGTGTCCAATAATGGAGGAAAATATGGCTGAAGGAGGTCCACTTCAAACATTGGGTGCAGGCCAAGGAAGGTTGGAGTGTTGAGCTCAAAAGAATTTCTACCCACAACCTTAGTGATAGTGTAAGGCCCATAGCGAAGTGGGAGGAGCTTTCGATGGGGTCCTATGAGACGCTCCTTCTCAAATGTAGCCAAAATTGTTCTCCAACATGAAATTGGTGCAGTACCCTGTGTTGATCATGGCACTACTTATTCTTAGTATTAGATTTATGAAAAATATCTTATACCTGTTGGAGGATGTGTTGAATCTGCTCAATGAATCTAGTGGTTTTGTCGGTCTCATACTAAACATGGGAAGAGTCTATCTGTGTGGTGGAAAGAGGTAGTGCAACATCAATGGGACCCAAGGGTTGGAATCCCAACCCCACCTGAAATGGGCTATGGCTGGTGGAGCTATGGAGAGCCCTATTGTAACTGTGATGAGCAAAGGGGAGACTCTCATCCCATGTACGTTAATTCTTATATTTGTACATGGGAAGGATGTGCATAGTCATTTGATTGACAACCTATGTGTGGTCTCCTGTTTGGGGGTGAAAAGAAGTGGATTTAGTGAGCTTGGTGTCCAATAGTGACCAAAGACTCGACCAAAATGTGCTCAGGAACCTACTGTCCCGATCAGAGATTATGGTATGTGGTATCCAAAAATGGACCCACACTCGTTCAAAGAATAAATTGGCAGTATCTTCCACTTTGATATTCTTCTTGTAGGCTGTGAGGATGGCCATATTCAAAAACTGATCAACAACCACAAATACACAGTCATTTCCTTTCTTGGTGGACAGAAGGCCAGACATGTAATCCATTGATATGGATTCCCAAGGCTTCTCGAGAGTAGGAAGAGGGGTGTATAAGCCTTTATTCTTGATAGTTGGCTTGGAAATGGCATAGGTAGTGAAATATTTGATATACTTGTTGACATCATGTCAAAGTTTTGTCCAATAAAAATATTCTTGAAGAACGACCACAATTTTCTCCATGCCAAAGTGTCCTACCATCCAACTGTAGTGGGCTTCCCAAATAAGGTTTTCACTCTATCTTTCAGGAAAATAGAGATGGCCCAGATGGAATAATAGTCCTTCATGAATGTGAAAATCAGGGACAATCATACATGTACCCAAGAGCTGATAGGTGGTGGCGAAGTCCAAATCTCACTAATAAAGTTAGGGCCACTCAGATGCCTCATGTCCACATGAATGGAGCACAATGGTGAGGGAAGCCACGGGAGGTCTATTGAGGCAGTCAATGTCATGATTTGAGATCCCTGTTTTATAATTGATGTTGATATGGAACTGCTTCAAGTATGTGGACCACTTTTGATGGAAATTGTTCTGCAATTTCCCGTGTGTCTGTATGAACTACAGAGGCTTGTGATCAGTGTGGATGATCATCTCCTTTCCCATAATGTAATGTTTCCATTGAAGACAAGATTGTATGATGGAATACATTTCCTTATCATAGGTAGGGTATTTTCAGACTGTATCTGAGGGTGTCTCACTATGGTATGCCACCGGATGACCGTGTTGAGTGAGAACTGCACCTACAACATAGTCAGATGTATCAACCTCAATCTCGAATGTTTGTTGCAGATCGAGCAAGGAGAGTACTGGATATGAGATCAAGTGATTCTTCAGATCATCAAATGCTCATTTTTTTCCTTCACCCACATGCACTTGGCCCTTTCACCACCCTTGGTCACCTGGCTGAGGTCCTATGAAATATGGGAGAATCCCAACACGAACCGTCGGTAGAAGTTGGCCATTCCCAAGAATCTCTAAAGATCGGTTAGTGTGGTCAGGGTTGGCCAGTCACAAATGACTTGGATATTAGCTATATCAAAATGTACCCCATGCTCATCAACAATGTATCCCAAGTATTAGACCCTGTTCATTCCAAAAGAGCATTTTTCCAAGTTGGCATATAGCTTGTGCTGCCACAGAGTGCTAAAACACTGTTGAATATGTCGCATGTGCTCCTCACAAGTTCTGCTGAATATGAGGATGTCATCCAATTATACCACCACAAAAGAGTTGGTGAAGGGTCTCAATCCATCATCCATCAACCTCATGAAAGTGGATGGTGCATTTATTAAGCCAAAGGGCATGACTAGCCATTCGAAGAGACCTTCTTTAGATTTAAAGTTCCATACATCAGTTGGTTCGATGGGAACTTGGTGGTATCCAAACTTTAGGTCAATCTTGTTGAAGAAATTTCCCCCCTTGAGTTGGTTAAGAAGGTCATCAATCCTGGGAATTGGGTACCGATTCCTGAGTGTGATTTTTTTTAGGGCTCTGTAATCAATGCATAGTCACCAAGTCTCATCTTTCTTCTACACTAGTACAATTAGGCTTCCACAAAGGAAGGAGATGGGTTTGATGTGCCCCTTTTGAATAAGCTCTTGGATTTGACACATGATTTCATCATTTTCCATCAGCGAGTGGTGATAGACTAGTCCATTAGGTAGAGGTGCACTGGGGGTCATATCAATTGGATGCTTGAATTGGAAGTGTGTCAGTACCCTAGTGGGTGAGGAGAATATGTCTCTATATTCTTCCACGATCCCATCCACTTGATTCTACTACAAAGAGAGGCTTTGTGTTGAGGCCACATATGTGGCGTTGACCTTCTGCTTACTGTGAGAACAGATAACAAAGAATATGAACTTCCTATTCTATGAATTGAACTTACTTCATTTCTTAGCAAAGATTAAAGAAATAGCGGTAGGCGACACTATCTCTGGTATCCTATACAATTGTCTGCCCAAATTAATAATAACACTGTGAGGTCTAGACTCATACACATCATGATGCTTCCAAAAATATGGTTGTCCTAAAAGAACATCACAAAATTCAAGGGGAGCAATATCACACAATACCTCATCTTTAAAAGGCTTGATGTTGTAGGGAAGACGACATTGTTGGCTGACACAAAGATCTCTTCCTTGGTGAAGCCAACCGATGCTGTAGGGTTGCAGGTGTGGTGTCTTTGTCAGGTCCAATTGCTTGATCACCTCTACTGAAATCAGGTTCTTAGGACTATAACTATCGACAATTAAATGAAGCAGAGACCCCTTTACCCACATATGTGAGTGAATGATGTGTTCTCCTTCCTCGGGTTCTTCTGGTTCACTTGGCCAGACTTTGGTGGTATCTACAATGGTACTAGGTTCAACATCGATAATATGCTTTCCTCCTTGGAGATTTGATTCGAAATCAAAATCATCCTTTGACTCAGAAGCCTTCAACTCGACCATGAGTGACTTCTTAGAGTGGCATTCTTCAGTGTTGTGCCAAGGGATTTTATGGTAACACACCATTTTCCCATGTCCTTCTTCATTTTCTCATTTCCCTTCTTGTGCTACAGCTTGGAATGGTTTTCCTGAGAGTGGCCATCTCTGCTCTGTCCTTTGTTGTGTGGGTTGGGGCCACGTTTTCCCTACTTCGAATGTGAGGAGTTTGCAGATCCCAACTCTCACCTCTTCTACTTAAATTTCTACTCAATCTTGACAACGTATTTATAAGTTGTATCCAATGAGGTGATGTCCAGAAAATCCATTTCTATTTGGTTGTATCTATGAAACCAACCACATTATTTGAGAGCCAAATGTTTCTCAGATTCTTTGATACCCAATTTGGTGCACATGGTATAGAAAATATTGGTGAAATCTGGTACTTTCTGGTCCCTTTCTTGATGTGGGGTGGTCTATCTAGTGTACTGGTCCTTGTATCTTCCAATAGGGTAGTACTATTCTTTAATGGCATCCCGTAAGGAATCCCATGTAGGGGAAACCACAAATATTGCATATTCCTCTATAGCCCTTTTCTTAGAGTAAGTGTCCCACCAGTCCTTAACATGGGGGACGACCTTGAGGACTGCAAAAGTAATCTTTTCCCTAACGAAAAAATTGTGGAACAAAAAATACCCTTCAAACATATTCACCTATTTATCTACAACATCCATATCTATTAGTCCTTCAAATAATGGAATATCAAAATTTACCTTACCTTGAAGGGGGTTTCATGGCCTCTTGATGAAGATGCTTCTCCTGTAGGAAACTGCCGAAGGATCTACGCAAAGTTGTCCAACATTTCATTCCTTTTTCACACAAGGGCTTCCTCGAGCAACATTTTAAAAGGATCTCCTACTCCATCATTGTTCTTTTCATCTCCCATGGGTTGTTTTTGGGCTCGTCATGACCGATATTGTAATGAAACAATTGGTTTGAGTCCCAACTTCTTGTACCCTATTGTTGAGGACATGCACGAAGATAAATAAATGAAGAGAATACCACTGATCTGGATTTAGGAGTCGAACAAACTGATTAACAAACTAAATATAATAAGCACAGAGATATGAAGAAAAACATAGATATCCAGTGAACACTATCTTCTATTTAATAAATGAAATAGGATGAAACTGTGAAATTGCAGAATTGAAACACTTACTCGAATGGTGGTAGTTATTTCTGAGAAGAGATGTGGCTGCTACATGCATCCATTTGATCATAAATGATTACAATGAGGCTCCAAAGGCCTTTTTGACATTACTCATGAATTCCAAAACCCTACACATCCAAAAACCTATCCCTGGAAGGTGAAACACCAAAATTCATATGGCCCCCTATGGGTAAGTTTGTACCTCAAATTCCCGGGGTCATAATTTTTCATACGGCCTCCTTTTTAGGCACATGATAGCCCTTTGGAAAATTATTTCATAAAAATACACATTATTTCGTCAAACTCTAACTCCGTCTACAGTTTGAGTGTGGCGAGTCGAAAAAAAAACTAGTTGGGGCTCCAAAATGGCCCTGGAAGTACAACAAGACGTGTTGACATGAAAACATACAAATTAGTCCAGTTGGATTTGGTGAGAGGCCACCAATAGCCACCTGGAAGATGTGTATGGATTTAGACATCCCCAAAAGTGTAGAACCCACAATTACAAATAAGTACAAAAGAACATGTTGAACTAAAAATAGACAAGAGGAGCCAGTTGGAATAGGTGGGTGGCCACCGATATCCACTTGGATCACTCAGGTTCCAATGGTTTCTCTCCATTGAATTCTATCCATGATTCTTTAGTCTCCTAAACAAATTGACAAGAGGAATCCGAAGGGACTTCTAAATCTTCTTGTGGAGAGAAAAATAAATTCTTGACTGCTATCAATATATGCTCTTGCTGAGAGGTGGATATCCCAACTGTTGCGAGAATGTGAGAAAGTTATTGGAGTAACATTCTTCAAGCTCTTAATCATCCCTGAATTACTCTAGTTGGTTGATGATCCTTGTCTCGCAACACAAATTGGAGCTCGGGGGTTCTTACAACACCCTAAAAATGATTTATCATCAAAGATATCAATTTTAAAACAAAAAAATTAAAACTATTACAAAAATAAAACACACTTAAATTGAACTCCTTGCGTTACTAGGACCCTATTGTCACTAGATTATCAGTGCACACAAGTCAACTCATCATAAATAAAACTAAATTTGCATAAACAAAAACACACTTTAGTATAAAATAAGGAAAAAATCACTTGCATTAAAAGAGAAACACTTATGCATGAAAGGGAGAGGACAACCTAACTTTGGAGCAACCCCACTAAAGTGGATGTGTGGGCTCTTCCCTTGCGTCTTACCATATTCTCTCCGCTCTTAGTTCATCCATGTAATTTGAAATGAAAACTACCTACCTAGACATCTAATCCATTTAGCACCTCCCCAACAATGACACAAAAAATGTTGGGCTAAATATATGCACTATTAATTCCCAAAATTAAATTATCAACCGGGGCTCGTAAGCTTCGAGGTGAAAGCACACGAAATGTAGGATTGGAGCCTAGTATAGCCTAATCTAAAGTTGTCGAAAATATGAACAAACTAAGAAAAGAAAAACAAAATGCAGAAAATTAGTACTAAGGATTCATCACTGGGACATAGGAATAAATTAGTGCTATGAAGGCTTAGATCATGGTCTTTCATTCACTCGCATGATGTTCTTGTGATTAATCATGAGTATATTAATTAAGTTTGCTATCCTTGAATGATTATTTCCTATAGAGGATCCACACTTTAATGCAATAAAAGAAACAAGGAAATGGAAATAAATTCAAGTTATAGGAAATAAACTAACACCGTGGGATGATTCCCATCACAAGGAGGTCATATCTCGCGATTTAGACCCTTAATCTGTCCTTTGGTGAGTAAAATTACAATCTTGCAATAAGAAGCCAAACAAAATGAAATACTAAAACAAAACTATGTGATCAACAATTTATTGCAAAGATCCATCCTAAAATGGGAAGATTAAATTTTATCCTACAAAATGATAACAAAATCATTCATCAATAACAAAAACAAGAGAGGAAATTAGTGCAGAAATGAGTGTAGATTGGTATAGTATAGTGCAAAAACGAAATTCACTAAGAACAAAAATAATTCTTAAAGAAATCCAAACTTAGACTATAGAAATATTAAGCAAATTTAAAATCACACATCTTCAACTCAGAACCACTCATCAAATGAATACATCAATAAAGTAAAGGAAAAAGAAAGGGATGATAAGGAAAATAATGATTATGATAACATGAAGTGGTTTTGTGTGTAATTGAGATGTGAAGGCAACATTTAAAATCAATAACTAATATAGAAAAAATGAAGGAGAGATGGAAATGATTTTCTCTTGTAATTAATTGATTGTAATGTATAATCAAATTGACAACTAAGGAGTGAATCATGTGAGGAAAGATGAGGTGAATATAGAAGAGAAAGGTTATATATATAGCAAATGGAACAACTATGGTTTACACTATTTGGGACAACGTAGAATAGGTGAATGGATATGTGAATTGAATAATAGGTTTCGATGTGTGAGTAGGATGGAAAATCAATGGTGGAAAAGGATATATGCAAAGGGCAGTTTGAATGATTAAATAGATGAGAGTGAATCATGGAAGCAAGGGAACATTGTCCACAATTAATTAAGAACAGAAATAGAGCATTCAAAGGATATGCAAAAATATAAGCACACAGAAGTAATGGAAGGAGTACATACTAAACTCAAAGCTTAAGAAATGTAATAAGGTAATGAATTGAGAAATGTGATCCAAGTCTGAATTCATCCATCTAATGTAACAACATAAAATCAAAATATAACAAAAATTTAACTCAAATGATAACAAAACTAAAATTGACTTGTAATGAAATAAACACACAATGCAATGTTAATATACAAAGCAAATATAATATAGAAACACTTACAGATGTTGAGGGGCCATTTCCAGGTGGTGAGTGTTGCTTGAAGACAATCAGATCACCCAAATTCTTGGGAACATGCACATGAACAACAACTCTTTTATTTAATCAAACTCAGAAAATTACAAGTCTCTTATAATATTGGGATGGTTATGATAACACTCTAATCTCCATTACAAAAGAATTCTCATAATGATAAAATTGGATCCTTCTCACAACCCTATGAGGCTTACGTATACATCAAATCCATGGAGGAATGGATAAAACTGAATTCCCCAACTCAGATTTTGGTTAAAACTAATTTTACAATTTTTGGAATGAAATCACAAAAATATGGGTTTTTCATCAATTTGGGCATATTCGAGTTGAAGATCCACCCATAAATATTAAATGATTTTGAATTTTGAAAAACTTCCCATGATTTATTGAATATTCTATATTCTAGACAAAACCCATATTGTAGAATTTCTAGATCTGATACCATCTGCACATAAATCGAGGCACAAGTTGATAGTTTGAGATTTTTACTAATTTTGGAAAACTCATTCCCCCTAAGTTGGAGGGCCACACATGCGAGTTGGTTGGATTTTGAAACACATGTTTGCATGCCGATATCGCTTTGGACAAAAATCATGTCCTTGATTTTCTTCTAGAAACATTCCAAATTTTTGAACTATATCTGGTATCGGATGCATGTAGGATGCTGGTACCGTATGAGCACAGGTGACAAATAAACACTGGTACCGGATGAATGTAGGTTCCTGATGAGTGTAGGTACCATATGACTATATAACCTTCTGGTATCGGAAGAGCATAGGTATTGGATGATTGTAGAACCTTCTAGTACCAGAAGAGCATAGGTATCGAATGATTGTAGAACCTTCTGGTACCAGATGACTTGGAGTGTGAGTACCAAATGACCTTGAGTGTCATCTTAGAACCCTATATTAATATGATTTCCACAACAAGGCTATTATATGGAATAAATCACATAGATAACTATTCTAACTATCAATAAACCATGAAAATAATAGGTTAAATATTTATTACCTAATGTACGCCAAGATATAGCCTAATGAGTGTATCATTAAGAAAAATTAATGGATTACTGATAGTTTTAGGCAACATATTCAATATAGGTGACAAAAGTAAGGTGTTTGTGGATGTCCAAAGGGAGACCCAACACTCATTTTCATTTTCCCATTTGTATCCAAGGAGGGTAGGGTAAGTATTCTTTTCTCGAAGATCTTAATGACTTCAAAATCTATGATTGTTTTCACATTTCCATGGTTGACCTAAAATTAATATAGGCATTCAATGGGGTAGATTATTTACTAATTAAATAGTTTCAAATGAATTTATGAGTATATTAGACATACACTCCCATCATCTCCCACAATTTATTTGGAAGGATGTTCACATCAATTCCAGATCCAACATGACATGTCACACCTCATACCCATGGATCTAAACATCCATCTAGAGTTATTGATTGGTCCAAGGGTTCTTCTTTTGATCAATCCATCAAAATTTTCTTTTAGGATAGGGATAGTGAATGGGTTCTTATTTACACTCCCCCCACCCCTCAAATAGCTTGTTGAAGGCCTACCATGCCTTCCTTTTCATCCCTTCATAATATAGGATTCTAATGAGGGTATGGAAGAATTCATGAACCATATTTGTTGAGGTGGTATCTCTAGTAGATATATATTGTGATCCCTAAATACTTTTACCTAGGCATAGATGATTAGGGGCATTATCAACCACTAAGTTACTATTTGCAACATTCCCTATCATAGTGGTTGCTTCTTGTAATGCTTCCAAGTATTCTTAATAAAATTTCTACTTCACCACATCAAACCCTTGGTCCACAAGATCATTTTTTCTTATGTGGGGAGGTTATTATATGAAATCATAATAATTCCACTATTGTTCCCTAATATCCCTCTTGTTAGATTAAGACAATTATTGGTCATATTACCTATGGACTAGTACTATCCACATTTCATACTCCTCGACCATGTGAAATCCCAAGAAAAAATACCTATATCATTATAATTATATCATCTTATGGGGCTGATGTAGCTACCATCCCTAATTTTACACATCCTCCTTTATATCCACTTTTGTAACCTCTACCATATCCTCCTCAATCCCCTCCTTTAGTCATTCTAATGTTTTTTTGCTTCAACTAGAAGGAAATTTTCTCAAGCCACTCCATTAACACCTATAGTGCATGGAAGTTTTATGTGGAATGAGTGTTTTCCCTACAAAAATCATAGAGAATGGTAGATGGGATAGAAGTATATTTATATAGAATCATGTGAAGTTGCAGGGGTGGGTGAAAGACCTACAAATATTAATTTTTTCACCTACCATGTTGCATGGGAACCTAGTAGGTGGTGTCATTAGGTTAGGGGTAGTAACATCAACTCTTAGTGATGGATAATAATTTTCCATGTGACCCTCTATCTTACATATGATATACCAATATTTATTTCTCCTAACCTTGGTCTGTCTCATTTCATGGATTTTTTTTTATTATGGATGAGAGTTCCAAATGTAATTGAGAAAGATTAAGAATCACACTAGTTAAGTACATAGTCTTAGTTCCTACTCTAGTCTCTCATATATACTCATTCATCAATTAAATATCCATGGCTTGGGCCAAGGCCTCTCACTAGGTGGTCCATTTTTGTTGTATTAGTGGTATTGTTGTCAGGGGAAGAAAACCTTGAGTGAAAAACTCCTTGTTTTGAGCCTTGTGGATTGGGTAAGAGATTTGTTTCATCAAGTCATGGAAGTAATGATTGTATTCCCAAGCACTCTCACCAATCATTTGTTTGATATCCTTTAGCTCAATGCAATTCTAGTGATCTAAGTTTGGCCTCTAAAATTCATCCATAAATCACACTTTCACCTCATCCATAATCTTAGTTGTTCCTTAAAGGTTGGTATGGGAAAACTTCATATACCATTCTAGATCCCTCCCTTGTGAAGTGATTTGGAACTCCACTAGTTTGGTGTACTTTTTCTTTGATTTCTTGTAAAAAGGAAACCTCATGGAGCTATATGACTTATTAGGTCGGTCAATATTTTTGAGCTAGAATCAAAACTCACTACTATACTTCTACTATTACTAATATTTCAAACTACACTTGCGTTTACACCACTACCATTCCTTGCATTGTCACGAGGTGCTTTTAAATCATAAATAGAAAAAATTTACTAATTACCTTACTTTTCTCAAGATGAAAGAGGAGTGGTGACTATTCTAGGTTCTCTTTAGTATCTTTAGGTCATACCATGTATGTTTCTTGTTCTTTTCATGGTTTGAATAGTTGGAAGATGTCATCAATTTATCCTTCTTTTTATGGATTGACGATCGTTCTCCCCTCCATGATATGATCTACATTTTCTTTATATGTAAATTCTCACTATACGATCCTCAATATATATTACTCAACATTCTCACCCACTTTATTCACTCTTTTCATAGACTCATTTGACTATGTTAAGCCCTAATATTGGCTCATTACCACTTAATTGGGGCATATTAGATTAGTAATGTTATTTTATTTATGTCGGCTTTAGGCCATTAGTTGTGATTTAGATTAGTAATGTTATTTTATTTATGTCGGCTTTAGGC
>ML783316.1:409742-420647 GCA_009831015.1 Picea engelmannii | reverse complement strand
TATCCATCTAGGATATTTTCACCAACAATTTCCTTGATCTTCATCTCGTTATTCCTCATACAATCATGGATCCTCCAACCATTCTTCTAGGATAACTCAATCCATAAAGCGTCTTCCCGTGAGGGATTTCACCATAAGGGGACGACTTTGGAGTTCATCCATTTGTACACCTTATCAATAATGATAAGACAATAATGAGAGCATGGGTCCTCCAACCATTCTTGTAGGATAACTCAATCTGCAAAGCGTCTTCCCGTGAGGGATTTCACCATAAGGGGACCACTTTGGAGTTCATACATTTGTTTACCTTTGCATCAATTGGTTTCCACTTGGACATATAACATTCTCATCAAGGGAATCATATCAATCAATTACTTGACATCAACCAATGACATCAATCAAACCAAACCATTTACATCAATGACATATGATCCAACAATCTCCCAAGTAATCAAACCATTGGCATCAATGACAACATGATCCAACATCCCCTACATTAATTAACCCAAAGGGCATGCGTTTATAAGTGAAGGTTCCCCACTTGGTTCAGAAGGTAGTCTTCAAACGGTCTTCATCTGAAACTAGAACTTAGTTGTAACCTGAAAAACCGTCCAGCAGGGAGAAACTCTCTGAGGCAAACAAGGTCTGCAAGAGTTTCTCCATTGGTGGGACTGGGTAGTTTTCCTTTTCTAAATCTCTATTGAGGTTCCTAAAATATACACATAGGCGGATCTCCCCAAACTTTTTTCTCACAAGAACCAAATTTTCTACCCATGCAGAGTGTCTAACTTGGAAGAAAATCTTAGCATCTAGTAATTTTTTTAACTCCTGACACATGAGAGGCTCCAAGGATGGGTGGTACTTATGGAGCTTCTGTTGGAAGGGTTTCACTTCAGGATTTAACGAGATAGTGTTTTTAATGATACGAGTATCATAAGTTTTCAGATCTTGGTAGGACCATGCAAAGACATCTTGATATTGTCTAAAACGTTTGAGATAGGCCTTCCTTTCCTCTTTAGATATTGTCTTGCTGAGATTTATATTTCTGGAGTTTTTTCGTGGTTCCTGAATTTAAGGTTTCATGCATGGGATAGGAACTCCCCATATTCATGTTCATTGACCCTTTGAATCTTTCCCTTAATTCAAAAAGATTTTACAAATTGGCTACCCATTTCAGTATCGTGTGAGACCTTGGTTTGTCATTCAATTGACCTATATGAGGATCGATTTCTACTAATTTCTCTTGGAATACTTCATCATCAATAGCCAAGTCTTTAAAATTATCCTTATTGGTCAAAACATTTATGATCTGTTCATCTCCTTCAAATACCTTCCAATTAGAAATATTATTGGGCACTGATGGTTTGCAGAGTATCTCCACAGTGAACTGGGAGGCTTCATAGTCTTCTAGAGGTGATAGCCTTGAGGCAACGATGGCTAAAGAATCAACAAGAGTGTTCTTTGTTCTAGGGATTGTTGTAATGTTGAAGGCTTCAAAATGTTCTATTAGCCTATGCAATTCCTGTTGGTAATTCCTCAAGTGGGGAGAGTTGAAATGTATAATGTTCCTTACTTGTCTAACAATGATTTGAGAATCTCTAAAAATTTTCAATTTTTTAACGTTTAATTCTATGGCTTTCTTCATCCATTGTACTAGATCTTCATACTCAGCGATGTTGTTTGTGCATTCAAATTATAGTCTACAGGACATGAAACTTCATTTACCTTTTGGGTCAATGAGGATGCACCCTGCCCCTAAGACTTCTTGCAATTTAGATCCATCAAAGTATAAGGTCCACATTTTTTATTGACAACCATCAACTTCCTTTTTTATACCACTTTCCTCCTTTCCTCCTATCTGTTTCATGATTTCTAGCACCGGTTCCTAACAGAAGAGGGTTTCCCCTGTCGTCGTTAGAAAATTTTCTTGAAAACTTATTTCATAGTTTTGAGTAAGAGGGATATCAGATGAAAGGGTGGAGAAATTCCAGAAATCAGAGTCATGGGAATAATTTCCTAGCATGGGAAAATATGTCGATGAGGGCTTGTTAAGAGTTTCTAGGTTGGTGACTGTGTGTTTTAGATATCTTTCCCTATTGATTCTGATCATATTCGTGTGTCCCTTTAATGGAAACCAAAGGTGAGCCCAATTTGTACTAAAGTATATGTTTAACTTCTCATACCAATCTCGACTCAGTAGCAATCCATAAGCTTCTAGGATATCTACAACAATGATGTCAATTACTTGAACAAATTTGGGTTTTGTCTAGTTGTATTACATGTTTATCACTTTTGATAGGGACTATGTTTAATTTTTTGCAAATAGACAATGGAATAACATTGGAGGATGCTCCTGAGTCAACCAAATAGTTATGGAGGTTTTTGTTGAAGACTTCAAATGTAAAAAAGAACGGTGGGACAAAAGGTTTTCCCTTCTTATCTTCAGAGAAGGCGTTCACAGTTTATTTATTACTTAGATCTGCGGGGGTTGGAGTTTCTACTGATTTCAATTCTTGTA
Organism: Picea engelmannii; assembly: GCA_009831015.1. NCBI lineage: Eukaryota > Viridiplantae > Streptophyta > Pinopsida > Pinales > Pinaceae > Picea > Picea engelmannii. The sequence continues at coordinate 418,129 of ML783316.1, read as the reverse complement.
ACATAAATTCATTTTGTTCAGGGATTCTACACATGTCCATGACCGATATATTTTCCTTCAACTTTTTCAAGTCTTCTACTATTTTGTATTCTATCTTGGGTGATTCTCATGTATGCATTTTTATAGTATTTCTTTGGGGAACAAAAGGTTCTTTAGGGTGATCGGGAGTTGGTTTTCCCCCTGAAGTTTGGGTCGTAGTAAGGTTGTTTGATACAAGTTGACCCCTACTTCGTGTTTTCACAACCAAGACTTCTGTGGGTGGTTCTTGAACCCTAAATAGGTCATTGGAAGGCTTTGGTATGTTAGGGTCCCATATCAACATGGTTTCTTCTTCTGGTGGATCAAATTCCTCCTGATCAACAATATTCATAACTGAGCCACATGATTGTTCTGTTAGGAAAACCTCATCTAGGAAATGGTTGGCCATCAAATTCATGGCTTGCACCCATTATGGGAAGTCTCTTTCAAATTTCTTCTCTTGGTGATAGGTACAAAAAGAGTCGGATGCTACATTTACCAGATCGATGTTCAAGTTGGCTGGGGGGTTCAATTTCTTTGAAAGTTGGATTTCTTTTAAAAAATGGTTTATAGGGCCTCTAGCCTTGGTTTCCTTCCCCTGCACTTATTTTCATGTCTATGATCTCATTTGACAACTTCTTAACCATGCATTGCAGGTCTTCTATGTCTCTGCTTCCCTTTTCATGACCTTGTTTTGTTTGTTTCCATGGGGGTATAGCCAACATGCATCCTCTCCTATGTTACACATCAAAATTACTCATTAGGATGATGGCCTAGCCTCATCATTACCAATCTCACAAGTGTCGCATTTTGGCCGCAAGTGTCACAAAATCATACTGTCATATTTCCTATGTCGTGTATCGAATGACATTATCAAGAACACTCAAAATACTAGTTTTGAAGAGGAGAAATCATTTGATAGAGAGTACAAGTCTTTTTCCATAGAAACAACCACTAAAAAATAAATTTTGGAAGGTATTGCTCCCCTATACATTGTCATGGAGTGCCAACACTCTGTGACCTCTTTTGGGGGAGAGTTCCAATGCTATGTGTCCCATTCCGAGGGAGAGCTAGCCTTTTTTGAGAGGATTTTTGTATTTTTGAGAGAAATCAGCAAAGAATCCCTTCATATCTAGAGTTGTTTGGATTCAGATCTGAGGTCAAGGCTCAACCTTAGGGAATATCCACAACTAAAGGAGAAGAATCCTCAACTTATCCCAAGAATCTCTTAAATGGTTAGGCCTCTCCAAGCCTATCTAAGGAGGCTTCTTCATGGTGAAAGGGAGAGACATTATAAAGCATCAAACTTATGATCTCATAAGGGAGATATCATTGAAGCATCATCATTTTGTGTGTGGATTATTTGAGCAAGGGTCTAGACAAAGAGAACTTGGTGAAGTTGTTGCACCAACATCTATGGTTGTAAGCATTTCACTTTGTTTTCATTAATATAAATCTATTCTTGGCATGTTTCCTTTAAAGTTTGTGTACATTTCATGAACTTGTTTATTTTATAGATCCATTATGAAGCTAATCATGGTAGAGTAGGAAGTATGTTTCTTTGTTGTTGCTTATTGTATTGTAGGACCTTCTGAAGAACTTGGAGATCAAGATCAGCCTAGATCGAGCAAGAACAAATTTCGGTAAAAGGTATTTACCCTTATTCCTTCTTCTTATTTGAATAGTTTAGATTCATGAAAAGGAATGTCATTGTCCACAATATAACTTTTCTGTCTTGGTCATAGGGGTCTAGTATCCAAGAGGAAATCCACATGTCTGCAGGGGGATTCTCCTATAATAGAAATTGGTGACTCCACTGAGGAGGGACTTTGATTTTTTATTTCCTTCCTAGATCCTGTTTTATCCTTTGCTCATCTTTGAACTTATTCATACTGTGTCTCTGATTCTTGTATATGTGTTGATTGGCTCTTTACCTCATCTCATACACTTTGAATTCCTGAGTTTTCTTGAATTTTTGTATTCTAGGCATTTTTCTGAATTTTTAGTGGCCAATGCGCCCCTGCCTCTTATACCAGAGCATTGTCACTCCCTGTCAAGCTTACAAAGAGCATTGCAACACTCTGGTGACCTTGACACCAGAGCGCTGCCCCTTTTCTGTCAAAATATTGTAGGATTTTGATCTCTAAATTCATTTTCTTGTTGTTTTCACTTAATCAAAGTCCTTACAACCTCAATACATCTTTGTCTTAGAATTCAACACTTTTCTTTATGAGATTTGATCACCTTTTGTTTGGAATTTTGATATTTTTTCCTTACCTTGAAGTCACTCTTTTTCCTTGACGATTTAGAGTCAACTTACTATTTTCCTCTCATTTATCTCACTGAGTGAACGCTTTTGTAAGGAAATTCAAAGGTCTATGCACCTTTCCATTTGATCTTTGAAGTCATCTTGTACAAGCCTTTTTCCTCCTTTTTGAGTTTTTTGGTTTTCTTTTTGCAATTTTCGTTATCTTTGTCCTTCTTGTTTAATCACGATGAGAGTGTGTTTTTGTTTATGTGAAGTTTTCTTCTGATTGTCTAAATCTCATTGATCTTAATGTCTAAATGGCATAGGGAGATTTACATTAGATTGATTATAATTCACACATAAAGCAAAAGGATACATTTTTTATGAGTGTTTTTCGATATTAGAACAAAATTATATGAAATGTTTAGCATTATATTGGATTTGATTGAGAAACAATTGATTGAGGATACTGCATCTTAGTGTTTGACAGTGAAAATAACATTTTTCTCCTTCCCTTAAATAGGCATTCATTGAAAGAAAAGACTGCTTATCATTTCTTATGCATTTTTTGGGAACTTAGTCATAATACCATCAGTTTCATTTTCATACACCCTTGAGTAAATAACAACTGCAACATTAATGCTAATTAAAATTTATCTAGAACATTTTGTTTTTAGAATCTTCCACCAACATTAGACTAGGATTAGAAATTTGCATTAGGCTATGAGTACAACTTTCCAAAGTATTCAAAACAAACATTAGCATATTGCGATAGGGAGAGAAAATTCAGTTGTCTTATAGGCTTTCTGGGATCCCCCTCTCACACAAGGATTACAAAAGAGGTCGCATTCGAGAGAGTTATGGACATTATCCCTCCATGGTTCAACAATTTGTAGTGGTTAGATCATATATTGAGGGTTCTTCTTGAGGTTCGGTTGGTTTCATTTGGTCTCGGTGCTTTGTGAACTTCGAATCCGTTCGGGGTCCTTTGGAGTTCTACCGGTCTACTTGTCCTCAGTTCTCTCAAAGGATTTCATACTTGTTATCTTGCTTATATGTTCAAACTGGACAGTCGACTGTACCCGTCCAGGGGCTGACAGGGAGTTGGTGTCCTTAGTAGACATAATATTTAGGTACTTACACAAGGTGACGGTGAATGGAAGTCTTCATTGTACCTGGAACAGATGGTGGTCAAACTCACTCGAGCTCCTTGGAGGGTAAATCCACAATTATTGTGTGGAAGCTTGGACCAAGGTGCAAGTCCATTAAGCAGGTCTCCATCGTAACTATTCCACCATATCCTAGCCCCTTCTTGACTTGATCACACAATGTTGGATTTCAGCACGAACTAGTATGGTCATCGAGAGAAGGTTTTGTTTTCTTGGTTTGATTCCTAAATTTGATTAGTGCATGTTATTTTGTTTTCGTTAGTTGGCCATATATTTTTTCCGTCAAATTTTTTTCCACCAACATCGATCCTCCATGTCGTTGCATAGGGTACAGGGACTTCCCCCATAAAATATGGAATATTATACCCCTTACCCCTCATTTTATGGAGGGCTCTCCTCAACAAAGTGAAGTCCATGGAATTATAACCTCACAGGAGGAAGTTTCCACCTCTTTAGAAATTTTTTGAATTGTTACGAATTCTATGGAGGCTTTTCGTATTCCTACGGGATATGAAAGGTGTTTTCTCCAGTTGAATTCAGTCGGAGAACTTGTTGTCACTGATCCTTCTGACATTTTGATCGGGTCTCATTTGGGCCCTCAAGTCGGAGACCCCCCTTTGGATTGCTAACATAGCTCGAATCTCACCTTGCACGGTGTGAGACCTTTACAGATTAGGAATAGGTGTTTATATACATGTCATGTCCCAAATACCCAAAACATATGTTACCTATACCGTACCTTTAGATCATTTTACTAGTACAACCATTAGTTAAACCACACCATTCGTTGGTCCTAACATGCAGTTTGTTGGTCCAAGTTCCACTATTTCTCTCCAAATGGCCCATTCTATGATGGTCCCTCATGTTGTTACTATTCCCACTGGTAACGTGGTGGTTATCCAAGCTCCCATTGGTACACCACTTTCATCTAGGCCTTTTTCGTCACTTCCCCTTGGGTACAGAGCACCGAATTCTTCCATTGTCAACACTACCTAGGTTATACCCGGAAGTTCTATACCTATACAACAACCCGGAGGGACTGGTCTTCGTGGCTCTAATCCATTAAGTGGCACTGGTCAGTCATTTACATTTGGTTTCCAAACTCTAGGGACTCAACCTCATGTTGGGGGGAAACCTCATGCTGGGGGGAAACCTCCTTTCAAAGGGAAACCTTCATTTGGAGGGAAACCTCCTTTTGGAGGGAAACCTCCTTTTGGAGGGAAACCACATGCTGGGGGGTAGCCTCAAAATGGATCCCATCATCAACCTTATGGAAAAAATGCGTCTATAATGCCCAATCTGTGGAACATGCCTTTCCCTGGAAACCCACAGTTCTTTTGGGGGCATGATCCTCAAGGTCTACAACAACCTGATATTTCTCAAGGGACTAATCTATATCCTCCTTATGGAAAAAAAAATTACCCCCCCTATGGGAAAACACTAAATCCAAATTATAATCCTCAAAACCCATCAGGTTATCCTCCGCTCGAACATGTTTCTCAACCCTCCTCGAATCCTATTTACTCTGGTCAACAACAACCATATGTAGGAGGACCTACTGGTTACAATTATCCACCTAAACCACTTTACGGTCCTAATGGTGTCCCTATGCCACACCAGTATCACCCTCAGGTTAACCGACAACTATCGTTCCTTGATACTCTAGATCTCCCAGACTTGTCTCAGTTGACCAATGATCCTATACGTCATTATCCTTTCTGGTCAGTGATTTCAGCTAAACTACCTTCTGATATTCCAAAATTTGACGATAAACCTGGAGAAGACCCAAATAACCATGTGATGACTTTCCATTTGTGGTGTTCATCAAACTCCTTAATGGATGATTCTATACATTTGCGTCTTTTTTAGCAAACACTTACGGGCTCAACAACCAAGTGGTATATCGAACTTCCACATGGTTCTTTCCAATATTTTAACTCCCTTTCCATGTCCTTTCTCATGAACTTTCAACTACCCATTTTATATGATATGGGTACCAAAATCTTGACCTCCCTTCATCAGACAAACTCCGTGCATATCTTTGATCATATTCATGAGTGGAGATGACGAGAAAGGTTGATCAATTTAGTCATTCTTGACCAATTATTGGTGAAATGGTTTACTAAAACACTCTTACCCCCGATTTCTCATGATGTTTCCATGGGCAGTGTAGTCATCGAGGAAGAGGCCATTGCTTAGGCTCAATAATTAGATTTGGTTTATTCCAAATATGGTACTTTGTATGAATTAATCCCAAATGTTACCCATGCAAACACCGATCCATCCAAACCTTCATCCTCATCGCATGTAGATGGCATTATTGGCTCCATCAAAACCCAATCTTCGTTCCAGTCGATTGGAACAACTAATCAATCTACTCCAACACCTGCTCCCAGTTCAACCACACTCTCCTCTACCTCCCCCAAAACTTGAATCTTTGAGGTGAATGCAGTTCAATCTTCCCCTTCACAACAATATGGAGGTAAGAAAAAGACAAAGAACAAAACCAAAAAGAATAATAATAATGAACAACCTAAAGCTCAAAACCCACCACCTGCTACCGATAAGCAACCACAACGGAAACAAAAATTCCCATGTCTTATTTGTGGTGACGATCACTACACTCAATACTATCCACATCGCAATGAAGTAGCCAAACTTTTCAGGGGGAATTCCCAACCCGCTGTGCTTACTCATCCTTTTCCTTAGCAGCAATCCATGGTTTCTAAAACCCCCTCTCCAGGGGCTTGTTCCAGTCACCCTTCTCATGATGAATCCTCGACAAGATGAGTCACCCTTCTGTATAAAATACTCATCTTCCCAAGTGGAATCTTCAGCCGATAGTTTCCTCCATTTAATGAGATACTCTGAAATGGATCTATTCCTCAGCTGGTGAATTCTTGTGTCAGTGATGGCTTCGAGCTCCAATATGATTTTTCCTTCCTCAACAAGTTTTGGCAATATAGTTTGAACTAGGATCTTGTCACCTATAACCTTCTTTAAGCATGAAACGTGGAAAACTGGGTGTACTCGTGAAGATGCAGGAAACTCCAATTTGTATGCCATAGTACCAATCTTTTGCAACACCTTATATGGTCCATAGTACTTTGGTGATAATTTATTATCCTTCTTGTCTTGCTTGAGGGACATCTGTTTGTATGGTTGTAGTCTTAAAAACACCCAATCCCCTACTTCAAAACTTATTTCACTACGATGTTGATCTGCTTGTTGTTTCATGCGATTTTGTGCCATGGTCAGGTTGTCCTTTAAGATTTGGAGAATTTGTTGTTGATGCTCGATGTGATCTTCCACTGCTTGAACCTTAGATTTTTCATTTAGAGAAGAAGTGATGGAAGAAGAGTGGTGTCCATAAAGTGCCATAAATGGTGTCATTTTTGTTGCAGTATGAAAGGAAGTGTTATACCACCATTCCGCCAAGGGTAACCATTTGAACCATTGTGTTTGTTTATGAGAGACAAAGCAAAAAAGGTAGCCTTCCAGACATTTGTTCACTATCTCGGTTTGTCCATCAAATTGAGGATGATAGGATGAGCTATGAGCCAATTGAGTACCCAAACAAGAAAATAATTCTATCCAAAAATGTCCAGTGAAAATGGGATCTCTGTCACTTACAATAATCTTTGGGCTGCCATGTAGCTTTTGAACTATCTCCATGAATGAGGTGGAAACTATACTAGCTTTGAAGGGATGAGAGAGTTCACAAAAGTGTGCATACTTGGTCAATCTATCAACAATCACCATGATGACACTCTTTCCTTTAGAATTTGGTAACCTTGTGATGAAATCCATGGAAACCTCCTCCCAGTGCTGACTTGGGATGGATAATGGGTGTAAAAGACCTAGGGTCTTAATTGTTTCCACCTTATTTTGTTGGAAAACCACACATTTTGCCACAAACCTTTGAACATTAGTTTTAAGGCCATCCCAAAAAAAATCCTTCTTCACTCTATGGTAGGTTTTCAAAAATCCTGAGTGCCCTCCTACTAGAGAGGTGTGCAATTCCAATAATACCTTTTGTTTGAGTTGGGATTTCTTACATAATATAAGCGATGTTTGTACCATAGTGAATCAGTTTTCCATGTAAATGTATCTAATGAACTAGAATCCTGCTGCAACCTTTGAATGAGAGTCCACACTTTTTCATCATTTTTCCATTCATCCCTTGCTTCTATTATCCAATCGGGTTGGATGATTGAGATAGCACAAAGAAAGGCCTCAACATCTTCATCCTTTCTTGAGAATGCATCTACCACAACATTTTTCTTCCCCTTTTTATAGACGATTTCAAAATCATAACCCAATATCTTGGTTACCCATTTTTGTTGTTCTTCTGAAGAGAGTCTTTGTTCCAAGAAGTATTTAAGACTATCATGATCTATTTTGACCTTGAAGTGCCTACCTATTAGGTAAGGATTCCATTTATTCAATGCATGTAGTATTGCCACCATTTCCTTCTCATAAATGGGTTTGTGTAAGTCCCTTCCCTTGAGTGGTTGACTTTCAAAAGCCAGGGGCCTTCGTTCTTGCATTAGGACATCACCAATTCCATTTCCCGAGGCATCACATTCCACAATAAAGGTTTTTTTGAAGTCTGGAGCGGTCGAGATAGGAGATTTACACATCACCTCTTTAAGTTGTTCAAAATATTTAGTTGCCTCTGGAGTCCATGAAAATGCATCCTTCTTAGTCAGTGCCATTAAAGGTGCTGCTATTCTTCCATAGTTCCGAACAAACTTGCGGTAGTAACCTGTCAAACCCAAAAATCCTCTAAGATTTTTTTATGTTTTGGGAATTGGCCAGTCCATCATGGCCTTAATCTTGTTAGGGTCTACCTTGACACCTTCATGAGATACAATATGACCCAAATACTCTACCTCCTTTACTCCAAAGAAACATTTGGATGTTTTGGCATATAGTTGTTGCTCCTTTAG
>ML783316.1:381335-407775 GCA_009831015.1 Picea engelmannii | reverse complement strand
CATCAAGAGTCCAATTAGGATTTTCTGGAGGCTTATTTGGTGTAGAAGGTCCCTTTTTTGGTGGCATGTTGGCCAAGTATCACTTTTGAATCTTTATTTTGAGGCGGTTCTGCTAGACAATATTTATTCTGTTCTATCTCCCACGTTTTGGCCCTTTTGGGTATGAAACTTTATTTTAGGTAGTTCTCTAATATTTCTTCTCTGCAATGCCATAGGTCTGGTCAAAATTGGATGTTCCAAGTGGAATTTATGGTAACTTCTTCACAACTTGCCGATTTTTGTCCTTTCCAGGATATTTCACTTGTATAGCATGCCTTGCACAAAATAATTGATATCAAATTCTAAAACTCACACCCAAAATACTACAGACTATCCATGATCCTATGAAACCAGTCCCACTCAATTTGGATACTCTAGCAAGAAGCTATGATTGTTTTACCTGGAACACCTTCTTGAGACTAGTCAATAGGACTAGTCATATACCCTATCTTACACAAGGTGTATCTAAAAATTTAAGATGACCCAGAAGCTGAAAATTTTACCACAGATACCTTACTAATTTTTGTAAATGGCCTACGGATTTTAGGGTTTGAAATGTTACACAAAGTTTTTTATAGTGAAAATTCCACAATGACTCATTTAAGGATGATTCCAGAACCCTATCTTGTATAGGCTGTATCTCCTAAATTATAAGGTCTCAGAAGCTGAATTTTGAGCCCAACATACCTTGATCCATCTACTAAATATCCTCCACGCCGTTCCTTCTTAAATGTTTTAGAAAAAAAATTATAGTGAAAATTCCACGGTGTCTCAGATGTAGCAGCGAAACCCCAAGACCTTGAGCTTTGATACCATATGTTAAGAACCAAACATCAATATAGCATAGAAAAACCTCAGGAAAAGTACTCAACACCTTGAAAAAGATATAATTTCAGATAATAAGCCTCTTCGAGGGGGCAACCTCCTTTTACCCCACTTAAATGTTCAAGTACAATATGATTCAAAATGAAAATGTCTCCTTTGTATATATAAGAGACTAGGAGGTATAATTACAACTAATGGCCTAAAGCTGACATAATTAAAATAAAATTACTAATATAATATGCCCCAATTAAGGGGTAATGAGCCAATATTAGGGATTAACATCTCAACTCTCCCACCAACTTGCTTTCCAAATTGATGTTTTTGTTCACCATTAGCAAATTCACCATACCATCTTGAATGATTAAGCCTCTACTTGTGTCATGTATTTAGCATGTTGGAAAGGTTTAAAATCACCCACACTTAACAAATCCCCAACGATGTTGCACACATTCGATGGGTGAGGTTTTCATCCCCATGCACTCTTGCAGTCCCTGTCCATCCAGTTGGGAAGAAAAACCGTCACCGTTGACGTTGAGGTGGTCGATGCTCCCCTCAATTACAACTTGTTACTTGGAAGAAATTGGTTTTATGCTATGATTTTCATTGTTTAGTCGGTGTTTTGATGTGTAAAATTTCCTCATCAGGGAAAAAATTTCACTATCGATCAGTTAGATTTCTGTACACCCGACGCTCGGGCTCCTGCTACCAACAATATTCCATTCTTGGGAGATCATAAGATCATGTATGAAAGTGTTGGTGTGGGCTTGTTAAAATATTCCACCCTCATGGGTACCTTCCCTACACCACTTCCTCCTACCACGCATCATATTGCCACAGTCAATATGATTTCGACTATGACTTATCAGTCTTTGGAATCATTTGATCCTTGGATTGTACCTAATCCTCTAGAGTTCGATGTGTTAGGTGACACCATGCCACTTAGTCCAGCTAAGGCTTCATACATTGCTATTCAATCAGCCTCTCCCTCTTTGGATGACCAACATCTCTTGGCAGCGGACACCTACTCGATGCCATCTTGGTTAAATTCCTTGATGTCTTCTTTTGACTACATTTCTAAAATTTTTCCTTCTGATGAATCTATAATGGAAATGCTTAGTATCAATGACATACCTTGGGATGATAGCCATTATCAATCTTGTTTCCTTCCACCTCTTGAAGAAATTTAGGAAAACATACACTCTGTTTTCCCTCCTGATGTTGTCGATTTTCCATAATCTCCCATACTCACACAATATACTCTTTTTTAGGGGAATTTGGGTAAAATTTAATCTACGATCATTATTGACATTTCAGCCAAGGAATTTGTCCTGGAAAACATTAACCTCGGTGCTAATTTTTCACTTGAGGAAGTGGTCTCTTATACTGCTTTATTTAAAGAATTTTGTGATGTCCTTACTTGGATCTATAAAGAGATTCCATGGATCGATCCATCGATCATTGTGCATGAGATTAAAACCTACTTAGGTGTCAAACCTATTCGACATAAACTCCACCCGGTCCATCCTAAGAAGACCGCAACTATTAAGGCAGAAGTTGAGAAATTATTGAAATCTGGCTTCATCTATCCTATCCCTTTGACGTAATGGGTTTTGAACATTGTTCCAGTTACTAAGAAGCAAGGGACCATTTGTGCATGTTTTGATTATAGGGACATCAATAAGTCTTTCTTGAAAGACAACTACCTTATGCCCTTTACTGAACAGATCATTGACAATTGTGCAGGTAGTATGATTTTCTTTTTCATGGATGGTTTCTCAAGGTACAACCAGATTAACATTTTACCTGTTGATAAACATAAGACAACCTTCATCTGCCCATGGGGAAATTTTGCCTATAGGAAACTACTGTTTGGCCTCAAACACACTGGTGACACATTCCAACGGGCCATGTCATACACTTTCCACAATATCAAACATATTGCGAAACCTTACCTCGATGATTTACTGACCCATTCATCATGTCGATCAGACCATTTTGGCCATATACGGGCTATTTTTCTTTGATGTTGGTTCTACCACATTTGTTTAAACCCACATAAGTGTATATTTACTATCGAATCATGTCGACTCCTCGGCTTCATTGTTTCCAAGGACAGGATTGGGGTGGATCCCTTAAAAATTAAAGCTATCCTCACTTTACCTCCACCTAATAATCTGACACAACTCCAAAGTTTGCAGGGGAAAGCAATCTTTCTTCGTTGTTTCATTTGTAACTACGCTGAGATTACCAAAGGATTTATGTGATTGTTGCAGAAAGACACCCCTTTCATTCGGGATGACACCGCTCAACGATCTTTTGAGGCTCTTAAGCATGCACTGACCAACACTCCTTTGTTGCATCCTCCATATTATACGAAGGACTATATCCTTTACTTAACAAACTCTACTTCCACTATTGCTATGGTGTTAGTTCAAGAGGACCCTATAGGTGAGGAAAATGTGATATATTATTTGAGCAAAAGTCTATCTAGTCCCGAGCTCCAATATTCACATGTTGAAAAGTTGGCTCTGGCAACCGTCATCGTTGTCCAAAGATTTTGTCATTACATTTTTCTACGCACCACCACAAATATCATGGACTCTAACCCCATGTATCACATTCTGACATGTCAAGTTCTTGGGGGGAAATATTATGAATGGATCATCATCCTTCAAGAGTTTGATCTCGAATTTGTTAAGTCCAAAGATAAAAAATCTTTGGTGTTTGCGGAGCTTATCTATGACTTTCCCCATGATGATGAAGATAATGAGTACAAATATTCTCTCCCCGATGAGGCTATGTTCCTCATAAGCACGTCTGACCCTTGGTATGGAGATATCCTTCTTTATCTCCAGAGCCAACGTTTTCATCCCAATATCTCTCGTGAAGAGCGTCGTCATATTTGCCATCATTCCCATCGCTACCTTATCGTCGGTGACACTTTGTATCGTCATGGTGTAGATACTATCCTATGATGATGTTTGACTCATGAAGAGGATGAACACGTTATTAATGACTGTCACCTTGGATCCTATGGCGGTCATATTTCTAGGATGGCTACAACTCAAAAACTCTTACATGCCGGCTACTTTTGGCCCTCTATTTTCAAGGATTGTATTGAGGTCGTCAAAATGTGCCCACCCTACCAAGTTTTTCATAAAAAGGCATGCATCCACCCTACTTCACTACATCCCATTATTTCCATCGACCCCTTTGCCAAATGTGGCATTGATTTCATGCAGTGTAAGCCTACCTCAGCTGGGGGGCATGGTTATATAATCGTCATCATTGATTACTTTAGAAAATGGGTTGAGGCTATGCCTACCTTTCTGAATGATGGTCGTACTGTAGCTCTTTTCTTTTTTAACCACATCATCACTCTCTTTGGTGTTCCACAAGCCATTGTCACTGATCATGGTTCACACTTTCAAAACCAGATGATCAGTGAGTTGCATTCCAAGTTGGGTTTTCTCCATGAGAACTCATCCCTGTAATATCCTCAAGAAAATGGACAAGTTGAAGACATCAAAAAGGTCCTTAAAACCATGATTCAATGTATGGTAGGAGCAAACAAGACATCTTGGCATCTACAAATTTTATCCGTTCTCCGGGGTTACCGTACTTCAGTGAAAACTGCTACTGGATTCACTCCTTTCCATATAGTATATGGCATTGAAGTTGTTTTTTCGATCGAATGAAAAATTCCCTCGTTGAAACTCAAAGTAGAACTCCTGCCTCACACTTCTGTTGAATAAGAATGCTTCTTACACCTAACCAGGTTGGATGAAACAGATCGTGATGCTGCTCTGATTAACGAGACGTATCGAAAGGGAATTAAGAATCAATACGACAAATCTGTCCACCCTCGTACTTTTGCAGAAGGAGACCTAGTCCTCGTTTATGACCAACCTCATGATAAGTTAGGGATAGGTAAGTTAGAACCTCTATGGCATGGTCCTTACATCATGAAACATGTTTTACATAGAGGTGCCTACGATCTAGTTGACTACGACGGAATCTCTTTGGGTGAGCTCCGAAATAGGCTTTACCTTAAGAAGTATTGTGCATAGAAAATCTAGCATGCATGTTTTGTACACTATTGTATTTTAGTTTGGTATGTATTTTTATTTTGCGTGCTCAAGTTTTCGCCTTAGCCACTTATAATGTGTCTCTTTTTTTCATGCGCAGATGACATCTTCCTTTCCTATCTTTTTCAAGTTTGCAGATAGTGCTAGTCGACACACCCAAAACATTGCTTCTGCAGCTTGGGTCATTTACCACTCTAATGAGTTGGTGAGTTCATAAGGTATTTGATTAGGATCAACAACTAACAACATGGCAGAGTATCATGTTGTCATTGGAATTTTAACCAAAGCTTCCTCCCTAGGCGTTTCTTGCATGATCATCAACCTAGATTCCCAACTCGTGGTCTGTCAACTTAATCGAATCTATGTTATTCGTAATCTTATCCTCCTACATATCCACTTACAAGTTCGTCGTATTGAACGAATGTTTGATTTTATCGAATATAGACACATACCAAGAGAACTCAATACCATTTCAAATTCGTTATCCAATTACATCATGGATCGATATATCACACATAGATAACGTTTCATAAAGGAACTAAATCACAAATCACATGTAAATTAAAAAAAAATCACGTTTAAAACATCATTTAGGCACTGTAAAACCTCGGATATGTATATATATATGAACTGACAGAAAATGTTTGATTACATCAAAAAATTACATAGAAGGGAAAATGTTGGGTCCTCGTGACCATGACATCATCATAAAGACTATACAAAAAATATCAGTGACGTCCTACTCCTCCCACATGACATTGTGCTCTAAGTAGCACACCACTTCATGTGATACTCATCTCAGTAAAGAGTTCATACTCTCAGGGACTCCCACTGTGTGTCTCTACAAGTGCAAAGGTACGTTCTCCCTCTCAAGAGGAGGGATACCCGTCGTAAGACCACAGAGGTTTATCTCCACCTATTGGAGTCCCCCTGCTGCTACTGCTATCTGAGCATCCCCACAGTGCCCTAATGATGGTATCTTTTCTGGACGTGTTGCTCCCCTATCTGCACGATGAAATGGTACATATGTTAGAAACTCTTCTATGTACCCAAAAAATAATATAAAGTTACAAAAAAAAAAAAAAAACACTTGACAAGATTGTTTTGGTTTCTTACCTAACATATCTTAGTCCATCCCATATGGAAAGAACAGGTCCATGCTTCCTTGAAAATCCACTCCGCCATATGGGAATTCTTCTATCATGATCAATTGGTGTCCCAACCAAGCAAAGAAGTCACCAGTGAACCTGAACTCTGTCTTTGATTCTAATGTTCGAGACAGGATAGTCCATCGCTCCATACATGATTCTCCCACTAGCCATACTACTAATGCAATCTGATTTCATCTGAGGAATGCATTCTAAGTAGAACGAAACAAAGAATGAACTATATCCAAACAACTTTTTCTTCCCTGCTCTACATCTCGTAATCTGCTCCTTCAAATTCTGAAGGAACCCTGCACTCTAGTTAAACAGTGTTGGCTCTAGACATTGTAAACCATATGCCACCTATGATCTTGAAACTAGGTGAGAGATGGTACTTCCCACTATGCTCGTAATTGAAAATAGAATGGACTAAAGAGGTAGATCCATGATGTCTTTGATTGCGATTCTACCTCCCACTAGCCTCACTCTTGGGACACAATGGTTTGTCAGGTACTCATCTACAAGTGTGAGAAGTGCCCTCTGTCTGGATAAAACCACAGGGGCCCCTCTTTTCGAGAGGCTAGTCAGGAATTACACATATTCCAATTCGATGGTAAGAAGTTGCATTCCAATTTGGAACCCTTATTCCACAACGTTTCATAGCTCAATCATATGCTCGAGAAGAAGAATCTCTTTCTTCATTTTTTGCATTTTGAAGAACTTAAGGAGACCGCAAGTCCTCAATGTGGCCCATTATCAGGGACTTTGCAAGGTGGCCACATCATCAAGATCATTCTCTCTTTATTTTCACTCGATCATGACTTTTGTCGAAGTTACCTGCAATCATCAACAACTAAAAATTCATTAGTCACACTTTTTTGGCAATTTTTGGGCAATTAAAAACTTTTAATTTTTTTTTTTTATCTTTCTATAAGGACAAAGCCCCCTTTATATTCACATTAGGGCACCAACTCCCCCTTTATATGCACATCAGGGCACCAACCCCCCCTCAAAATGACCATCAAGGCACTCTAAAAATTGAAACTCTCCCCTTCACGTTTTGAGAAAGCGTTGGTCGTTTTAGGAATTTTTTCTTGTGGTTTTTGGGAAGTGCCCCCTCCACCACTACATCAGATCATTGGTGCACCTTCATCATCTTGCATGGGCACTTACAAAATCAAGCAACACCACCCCACTAATTCTAGAGGAGCGCTGAGCCCTTTTGGGCGCTTGAGACAACCTAGGGAATCAATTTTTGCACCCAATTATTTCCTAAAAACAAAATTTGAACCATACAAATTAGAGAGAGGAAGAAGAGCACTAACCTGGTCCAAAAAATGAGGAAAATAGCTGACCATAGCTCTGACATCGAGCAATGCAAGATTCACCCTCCAAAGCACAAATTCTCCATCGCTACAAATCTTTGCACAAATGAAATGGTAAATGATATTTTAACCCCTTTTTACTATTATAAATTTCATTTTTTCCTAAGATATAGTTATTTTTGGGTTTTGAAGAATATTTTGGAGGCCTTATTAATAACCTAGAATGCATTTTTGACATTATTGGCAAGTTTTAGAGCAGTTTTGTTCGTTTTTATCTTGTCACATTCATGAGCACAGTCTTAGTTTGTTCTCATGCTAAAAAACACACAAGAATGCACTGGGTAAAATTTTATCTCTTTTTCGGACCCGCATGGATACACGAAAAAGGAACCCCCTGGAGTCGTCTTTAAGCTACTTTCAGACTCTCTAAACATGAAAATATCACCGAGTGATCTTGCTTCCTTTCCCACTCGTTAAAAGGTTTGAAAGGGCATCTTTCGAGTGATAATTTATCTCTTTTTCGGCCTCACGAGACTAACATTACGAAAAAGGACAACACTGGAGTCTCCTTTAATTTATTTTTAGACTCTCTAAATATGAAAAACCATTGAGTTTTCCTTCTTTGGACTCATTAAAATTACACATTGAAGCCCCCATATGGGACCGAACCCTTACTTCTTCCAGCTCGTTAAACAAAGGAAGAGGGACTTATCGAAGGTTTGTTATATCGAGCATGTGTTATCCTCCTCAAGCTTATTAAATCAAAAAGGGGTACTCGTCTATCTGGATGGGGGAAAATTTCAAGGAAGCAAGCCAAGCAGTTTTTGAAAACATTACAAGTAACTCTTACAGTCGCCCTTGAACACGACACTTTGTCTTTGCATGCATTTTAATCCATTGAACCTCTACATTGAACCAATACTCTGAGTTTTCTTACTCATTTGGGTCACCTGACGAAATTCACAGTATCCACTTCATTATCATGTTTTGGTCCATGTCATGTTTCTGCTATCATGCCTAAGTGTTCAAGGGAATTATCTGCCTCAAGAGTCAACCATCACAAATTTCTGTTTCAATACATGTGTTAGTCCATGTTCTTTTAATCCACCAATTACATCTCTGTGTCAATTTCATGTCATTGATGGGGGATACATCAAGGCCCTCCTTCGACGAGTCTATTCCTGTCGACTTCAACACATTATCCGGGAACTAGGCTTAGAAACCAGTTAGTACCTTGGGACCTACATGACTCAATGGCAGGCCTCCTCATGTTTGACAGTGGCTTTACATCATTGACCTCTGATCAGATGATTCCATAGATGTTCGACTTCATCTCATCCATTCACATTTGTTGGAATGTAATAGAGTACCTTGGGAATCATTGACATCAATGGTGATTTCCCTCGCACTTGTTAACGGTTTACCTCATTGACCGGTAATCAAGTGGTTTCTTCCACTTTTGACATCAGGACATCTATTCACATGGTTAGATTCATACTACATCAGGATCGGTAAGAAGACCCTAGGTTGAGTCATCACTCTTATATGTACTTTGCCCAGATTTTGATGGAGTTTCTTTTGAAAGATTGACACATATACTATTACATAGATCCACTTTGTATTGGTATGTGGCTATGTCTTATCATCTGGTAGATCCACTGTGTATTTTTCATGGCTATGATCATTTCATATCATGGAAGTATAGAGACACATTGTATATTCAGTGGCTATACCTTTTTGTCAATATAATTATGGATCCACAGTGTATTTTATGGCGGACATACATTGAAATTCTTTATCACTCAAGCATAGGTCTGCCTAACTTGGGTTTGAAACATGTCATAATATTTGTTTGATGGTTGTGTGCATCTTCTTATAGGTTCTCTGAGTCCATACCCTTTCTCGAAAAAGTCTACAAAGTACTTCAGTCATCAGTTCTCGTCTTCTGACTTCGCACTTTGGGGGGCAATCTGTTACACATCAAAATTAATCATTAGGATGATGGCCTAGTTTCGTCATTACCAATGTCCCAATGTCCCAAGTTGTATTCGGATCTGAGGTCAAGGCTCGATCTTAGGGAAGATCCATAACTAAAGGAGAAGAATCCTCAACTTATCCCAAGAATCTCTTAAGTGGTTAGGCCTCTCCAAGCCTATATAAGAAGGCCTCTTCATGGTGAAAGGGAGAGACATTGTAAAGAATCAAACTTATGATCTCATAAGGGAGATATCATTGAAGCATCATCATTCTACATGTGGATTATTTGAGAAAGGGTATGGAAAAAGAGAGCTTGGTGAAGTTGTTGCACCTACATCTATGGATGTAAGCATTTCACTTTTTTTTTCATTAATATAAATCTATGCTTGGCCTGTTTCCTTTAAATTTTGTGTATGTTTCATGAACTTGTTTCTTTTATAGATCCATTATGAATCTAATCATGGTAGAGTAGGAAGTATGTTTCCTTGTTGTTTCTCATTGTATTGCAAGACCTTCTAAAGAACTTGGAGACCAAGATCAGCCTGTATCGAGCAAGGACAAACGTCAATAAAAGGTATTTACCCTTCTTCCATCTTCTTCTTTGAATAGTTTATCTTCATGAAAAGGAATGTCAATGTCCACAATAACACTTTTTTGCCATGGTCATAGGGGTCTAGTATCCAAGAGGAAATCCACTTTTCCGCAGGGGGATTCTCCTGTAACATCCTGGGAGGAGGTTGAACTTCTTTCTTAACTACTGAGACCTGGCCTTGTTTACATCCCTTCATTTGGAACTCTATTTTTTTGTCTTCTTCAAAGTTCTCGTCTAAGGTTGTTTTGACAACCCTCTTCACAAACATGGAAATAGACATTGTGAGAGCATTAACATATACTTCGATTTGCAACTTCTAAGTGGGTTTAGCTTCAGGTTGAAATTTATTTAGGATAGTGGTGAACCACTGATTAAAGTCTTTAACCTTCTCCTTTGAACGCATGGTGGTGGCGAACAACTCAGCCATCAATGCTCCTGTAGTGGTTTCTTCTGCAAATTTATCTAAAAAATCCTTTTGAAACTTCTTCCAACTGGTTATGGATCCTACAAGTAAGTTAAAATACCATGTGGAGGCCAAATTCTCAAAAGTATAGGGGAAAATCCTACATACTACATCTTCATGTTGAACATTCATCAGTCTGATAGCTAGTATGAATTTTTTGATATGGTCTTTAGGCAATCTTGAGGTTTCAGGGTCAAATTTAGGGAGTAACTTCTCTGGATGTTGGGGAAGGTTATGTACTTGTCCAGGTATAGACAAATCATCTAGGGAAAAACAAGGTTGATTATTCTAAGGTGGGTTTCCCCTTTCTTCATTATGATCATTGTTATCTTCCATGTCATCCAATCCCAAAACTGAGTGTTCAGAGTTGAACCCTTCCTCGTCAGAGAAATTGCCAGGCTCAGAGTAGTTGTTGGTTGGTGTTTCGGGGATTAGATTAAGAGGATGTTCAATTTCAGAGAGGGAGAAATATATCAGGTCTTCTACTGTGTGCACAAAATCCTGGTTGTGGGTATCGACCACTGGTCTGCTTACTTGTTTTCTAAGAGGAAGTAACCAAGATAAGGGAAACAATCTGATTTGTTAGGCATAAGCTCTTGTGATCCTTCTGAACTGGTTCAAATCCTTGTGAGGAAGAGCGTAAGGTATCTTAAGGAATAGATGTTCTTCCTCTTGTTGGGGTGATTTACTTGTTTCAAAGTAATCAGTGTGTGTGGGTTGTCTTGAGAATGACTAGCCATGCATGTGGGCTGTTTTGAATCTATAGGCTGTGTGAAATATTGTGTCAAAAGTATTTTCATCCATTCACTCTTCAGGCACTCCTTCTAGTGCTAATTTTGTTGAGGGGTCCTAAATCCATTTAACTCAACAGCAGGAACCAAACTTGCCACCGAGGCCCAATTAGACTCTGCAACATTTAATTATGGAATGGTTCTCCAGATCTTGTGATCTGGCCAATTAATCGATGGGATTTACATAGTGATTGACATGATGTTTTCTTGTGAAATATCCTCCTTCAGTTCGAACGTTTTCTTTTTTAATTTTCTCTTATAGCTGGGACCGATACAAGATAAAAGTTGGTATAAACCAATTGGGTAACAAAGTGGGAAAGCTTAACTACTGGAGAAGGTTGAGTTGGGGATAACCCATGTGCTCAAACATGCAAACAATGATTCTTACACCTACAACAAGCCTAATACTAATACATTAACCTACTGGTGTTCCAATTATTGACTGAGATAAGATTATCAAAAGAAAACATACATGTAACGAACAATGATAAGAAAAATAGTTTTCTTAGCTTTAATCATCAATCACATATTAACACAACGATTTACTTTTCATCATTAAAGACAAGAAATATAAAAATATTGAATAAGATAACTTATCAACAGATTTAGAGGCTCTTAATCGTTACAACATCCACTCATGAGATAAAATCAGAAATAATTCTTGTTTAGATCCAATCACACACGCTTTTGATGAAAAACACAAACTTGTCTCTGGTCCTAAAAAGGACTTCTCAATTAAGGTATCTTTGAAATATTTATTTACAAATCCAAAAGTGAGGGTCTTTGCCAAAACCATCGACCCCGCAAAACATTCAAAGACCCCCTATTTAACAGAGTTACAGAGGTTCTTGTCCTTAGGGGACTGAGACCTAATTTTAGGTAACTATTCATAAAACAAATTATTAACTTGGCTATAACACTGGACTTAATCAATAAGAGTGGTTCTTATCACACATAGAATACCACTCTTGTATCTAATATAAGAAAATGTTGGAATTAATCAATTAAAAACCACTATTGTCTCTGAGACAAAACTCATGCATGCGCTAGAGGAACTGACTCGGTAGAAAATAGGACTTGGAGTGACAGAAAAGAGCTTTGAGAGATCTGCCTCCACGTGACCTATGGCTTTGGATGGTCTAGATTCACTTTGGGAGTTCGGGCTTTAGGAGTTTTCATCGCCTTGCTCGCACAATCCTCTGAAGTGTCGTATATTTGAAGTGGGGGATCTACCATTGCGTGTCCTCATTGATGGATGGTCAAGATTCACTTTGGGACTTTGTGAGTTTGGGATCTTCACAAATTTATGAATGTTGTGCTTGGAAATCTCCCGAAATGGTATGAGCTACGAAGTGATGTGGTGGCATGATGTCATATGATGTAATAGTTGTTGATGTGTCATGGAAAGAAGGGTGACATGTGTCATGTAGAAATGGGCAAATGACACAACCAAATGACCTTGAATGAGTGCCACATGTCTTGACTGATGAGTGCCACATGCTATGACTGATGAGTGCCACGTGCTATGATACTTCAGGCTTCGAGAGTTTTGGACTATGAGGCATGAAGTTCACCCGAAGTAGTATGGGCTCGAATTGACGTGGCAATCTCTTGTTACTTCGGGACTTCAACAATTCGAAACTTTGGGTAATTCTTGCTCTAGTGCTTCACAAATTTCCCAGAGTGCTAAGTCTTCAAAGTGAAGGATCTACCTCCACGTGTCCTCGTTGGTGGATGGTCCAGATTTACTTCGGGACTTTAGGAGTTTATGAATGTTGTGCTTGGAAATCTCTCGGAGTCATACGTCTCTGAAATTTTCGTGGTAGGCTCTTGGGATTTCAGGACTTTCAATATTGGTACTTTGACTCTTTAGCTCTTTGATACTTCAGCTCTTCAATACTTAGGCTCTTTGGTTGTTCATGTACTTCGTGGTTCCACTCTTGATGTTAAACCCCATGAGATTTCGAGACGCTGAATGCACGGAAAATGTCGATCTAATTGGCCTGATGGATCTCCACCATCGAAATTCAAGCTATATGTTCCCACAATCTGATCCCAAAATTGAATGATCCGAATTGTTGCATTTGTCCATGGGTGTTTCTTGTGCATACAAAAAGGCTCGGTCGACCTATTGTGAGATCAATCAATGAAAACATGATGACAAGCATTCTTAACCAAATACGACATGTAATTATCCTTTGAAAAACAATAGAAACAGAAATGTGCAAAGACTCAATCAAGCAAGAAACGAATAAGAACCAATTCACTCAATAATGGGAAACTGACTCAAGTGGTACCCAAAAAATAAAAAATTTGACAGAGGATTTTTAGGGTGTGTTGAGTGCTCAACAGTTACCTAACCCTAACAAAGACCGTATGGACCCCAACCCACCCAAACTAGACCTAACCTATGCAATATTTTTTGATGTCTTACCTGGCTCTCTCACTCCCTGAGTCTGGGATCGTCTTCTCTCACACAATTCACCAATGTCCAATATCAAAACTAACTGATTCACATAGTAAAAAGTACAAATGAGGTGGTAATGTGGGTACCATGCCCATATATACATCCCTTTGCAAAACTTCCTCACTGCTATGTTGAAGCATTCGAGCTCTGTTTCTCACACTATTCACACCTCTGGGACCTAGACCTCCTCATCTTCACATTGGTACTCTCGGTTGTTGATTTTAGTCAGGAGCCCTGGGGACCCCTTTTGGAACCACGGGAATAGGTATGCATCACTTTTCCACATTTCATTCTCAAGCAACTACTATATATTCTTTATTTTCATATATGTTTCATGTCAAGTATTTAGTTTGTATGTACAGGTCCTCATAAATGAAATTCTTCACACCATCAGTTGTGGGATTCCTTTGGCCCCTTCATATATATATTCCAAACTGGCATGAACTCTTTCCCTCTACTCATAGTTGCATTATCCAATCATACCCCTAACATTTATCCATAGGGTCCCTACGGAATGGTTTGTAGCACCCTCACCTCCATCCATTCTGGTGATGTCACCTGCTAGCCTTCTCACCCACATGAGTTGTCCCATATACATTTTCCCTTAAAAACATTGACACTCATGATGATTAATCCCCCTTAGGATTGGGAGTCCCCATAGTTTTTCATCTCGAAGAATGAACCCCATACTTCTTCTCATCATTTTGTTATCTTGCCCATTATGGAATCCCACATCATATGATTTTGGTTTTATTAGATGCACCTCTATATCATCATTTACCCTCCATTTCATCCACCACTACTTGTTCATATACAATCTAATCTCCATTCATTTACCCGGTACAGAAACAAACCAATGGGCCCCCCATCCTCCACCAATCTCTACTTGTTCCCGATACCAGTCGAGCCATCCTTCATTGGGGCACCCAATTCTATACATGTACTTTCAACCCCATTATTTATTCATTTGGTAATTGTATAAAGCATCTTTCCATTCCAGCAAGTACAATAGATCTTGTTTTTCACAAGTGACGACATTTTTTCCTTGGAACACAAAAAACCATGTCTCCCTTGGTTGGGGAATTTTACTTCCCTCATTACCTTTGTAATATATTTGTACCCTAGCCAAAATTTTGACCGTTACAGACACCCATGTCCCACATCGCTATATTTTTACCTATTTTACATCTCCTTGCAGTATCACCCATTCAACATAGTTTTACCCCATATTTGTCCATCCCTGTTGGATGTCTGGGCTGACCCGGGTTCTACCTTAGTTCTCCAACAAAACCCTTTTCACCATCGTCCCTTCTGGTAAACCAAAAGGCTACACCATTCATAGAGTTTACAACACAGTCTCACCTGAGATGGTTTATAGGTGACTACGGGACGCAAGTGTTTTCAATCATGGAAGGGATTGGGATTGTTCTTCTTACTTCTATTTCTACCTAAACATACATTCTATCATACCATTCATTAGATCTATTATTTTATTCATTCATAATATTCATTCTACATACATATTTATAGTGCATGTTGTAATTTAAACCATTCATTCATCTAACCAATTAACCATAATTGTATAAATAACAAAGGAAATTCAGACACATTGAAACACAGGGTTTTACTATGGTTCACCCCCCCGGGGCTATGTCCACAAAGATCTTCTTTTTATTTCTTCTTCTTCCTCAAAATTGTGATGTGTGCATTACATCATATAATAATGGTGTGTAGTGAGGTAGACCAATGTCATACCAAGCTCCACATCTTGTGACCTAACCCTTAGTTACATCAACTCGATCCGAGCTCCACAACTCTCATCAAAATACAGACTCAAATATCAATAAGAACTCTCCAAAGATACCCACAAAAGGATGATAAGAACTTAGATGCCCCAATCTACCTTATACCTCTTCTATTTATACTACAAAATAGGTTTACACCCTTAATGTGACTCCAAAACCCTAACCCTAACATGTCTAGGTTTGTCCACATATGTGCTAGATTTGCACAAATCATGTCGCACACTACTTACTTTTCCCTTTGTCACGCTAGTGTTTATTCTTCTCCAGTGTGCATTGTTCCATTTCGCCCACTCTACCTCGCTTTATATGCCTACTCCCAAAAATTCCTTCTCCAACAGGCCCCCAACACTAAATTGCGGCTTGTCCCGAGCCACACAGACTTAGTTCACCTGCTACAACACTATCTCTAGTGCATGAAACTTTTGTGCCAAATTTGTCACTTTCTCTTTTGTCTACACACTCTTTTCTACTAGTATCTCCACATCCTGTACTGTCATGTGCTCCTTCAACACTTCCCTACTTTCTGCATGTGCCTATTCCATGTTGTCTTTCTCCATTTCCAGCGTTGTTATCATTTGTTCTGCTTGTTCTTGTAGGGGATCCAACTGAGCATGTCATGCTTGTTTCTCCTCTTGCACGGCCTTTACCTCTGCCAACATGTTTTTCATCTCTTGCGTAGCCCTTAGTCACAGGGATATGACTATTGTATTCATCTTCTCTTCTCATTTCTCCATCTACTAGATCCTTTTTATAGTCCAAAAATTCCACATATATGCATCCAAGACATTGGCCCATCCATTTGCATACTTTTCCAAAAATACTGCTAAGTCTTCCTTCTAAAAATCTATTTTTTGGATAGTGTATGCATCCTACTGCACTAATATCCCCCGTACACATGCATTTTGAATCTTAGTTAGCCTACATACATATGCTTGATGCATGCTAGTTAGTCCACGTTTACCTTCAAAAGTTGCAAAAACTATAAAATTGCACGTATTTCAATGAATTGTACGAGCTATGGAGGGTTTCCTAACCATTTTACCCCTTGTAGCCTATCCCCAAACCGAATAACCATATTTTTATCATATAAAAATAGGTCTTGGGGATTAATTTACACATATGAACAAGAGAATAAGAAAAATCTTCCAAAATCCTTTCCCTCTCATTGCCCAAGATTTGCATCTTGCTCTGATTCTTAGCCTCAACTTTCCCCTCCATCCATTCTCCCTATGAAACCCTTCCTCCTTCCCTTGGTGGTATGTTGGTTGTGAGAATCTAATTTGGGATTGATGCACTTGGAGCCACAATAGATGAGCCCGTACTTGGTTTGTAGAGCAATAGCAAGAAAAGGTTGTAACCTTTTTATCTTGAATTTGAATAAAAGAGATTATCTTTGTCCCAAAACCATATGTTTACATGTTCTTGTTAATTTGAGCATTTATATCTATATTTAGGATTTTAAAGTGATCATTAGCGACTGTATATGTTGTTTCATTGTATTTTTAACCCCTTGCAGGTCATCTTTGGGAGGATATCTAGATCTAGGAGGAAACAACAAGCATGAGAGGTCTACATCAACTGTAAGGATTGGAGATGCACTCATTAACCCTCTCTTACCTCTTTATCTTATCACTTAGTCTAGATGGTTTTGGGGTAGATTAAAGGTAGATCAGTCTTTTAAGGGAGTTCTCACTCAGCCTATTCCTTAGACTCAGTTTAGGGGGGAATTTCCCCATAATATAATTGGTGACTCCATTGCGGAGTCTCTCTAGCGTCTTAGTGGGAGATTTTGATTTGATTTGATTTTTTAGTTTCTTTTTAAGTTTTCTGAGGTTTCTGAGTCATTTTCGGTCTTTGGTCACCTTCCAAGTGCCTACTAGCCTCCCTTGCCCAGTTGTTTATTCAAACCTTTTTCTTTTTTGAAAAATTGCAAAGGTGTATGTGCCTTGTCCTCTATATATCTCATGTACATACACATTATGCATAGTATACAACCCATGTACATACGCAGACTGCTCGTGCACAACACATGTCTCTGTGTTTTGGAATGGTTTAAAAAAAAAAGACTTTTTCTTTCCTGGCAATAAGCTCTTTGCTTCTCAGGCCTTCCTGAACTCTTCAGGGTCTCAGTTACTTGTGTTTTGTTGGGTTAAAGACTTAGTTTATCTTGCAGTTTCTAAAGAAACCTTATTATTTCTTTATTTATTTTGTTTTCTTTTAGGGTTTAGGGTGAACTTATAAGTGTTAGATTCTCTGATGGATTCTAGTGAATCTATTCTTTCAAGCAATGGATTAGGTTCTGTGTTAGTCTTGGGTTTATTTTCTCTTTACCTCGTTTGTGCTTTGAAAAATGAAAAAATATCATTTACTTGTGATTTTCTTTATTATGAATTTAAAAATAAAAAAAATGCGTAGTTGCATTTAGTTATGCATTTTTGTTTTCTAGTTGTAGCATAGGTTGTTTATTACAAAAGAAAAGAGTTACATTTTCAAATTTCCTTCTACATTATTTCCTTGAAAGTTTAGTAGTTTTCATTTGTATTGTGAAACAAAAAGTGCATGCTAGGAAAATGTTTGTATTTTAGGATCTTCGATCATACTTCGACAAGTTTGAATTTACAAAGATTAAAAGCCATTTGTTAGTTGTAGAACCTATTTTCTTTTTGCACAAATGTTATAAAGATTTTATTTATTCTCTTTCATCTATTGAAAACACCATAAGTTGCACGCTCGTGCCCTTTTGAGTAAATCAAGACACTTAAAATCAACTAGACTTTTGTTTGTAGGGTTCACCAAGTAGTCTAGTCTTTAGGGCATTGGAATATGTGTGGAGAGGAAACTCTTCAAGGTTGCTTAAACCAACATAAGAGTTTGTGATAGGGAGTGTCAAAGTCCAATTTCATAAGAGTTGGTTGGGACCCCCTTCTAACATAGGGGATAAACATGAGGCCATGTGAGGAAAGGTAGAGGAGATAACCCCTCCAAAGCCAGACTGAACGTAGTGGGGATCGTATGTTGAGTGTCATTCTTGGTATTTACGCTGATCACATTTGACTACGGAGCCTTGTGGACCTTGAATTCGTTCAATATCCTCAGTTTTATTCTATACCATTTTCCTTCAGTACCCTTGAAAGCCTTGAAAGGATTCAAATGTTGTTATCTTTCTCATTATGATCATCCTGACCATCGACTATACCTACCTAGTGACTGACTGAAATATGGAAACCTATTTTCTTGTTTTTAGGGACTTAGACAAGTCACTGTGGGGGTATACCGAGGTACCTAGGGCAGACGTTGGATCACACTTTGCAGAGTATACCTGGAGGGTGTTTCCATGTTCGAGTTACACTTGCATCGGTAAGTTGCTCTAGTGTCAATTGGCCTAACTTTTCTTCCTACTAGTCAGTTGTTTGCTTGATTTTTCGTTAGGAAATTTATAGTGTGTGCTTTGTGTTTCACACTAGCTTGACCTTAGAGTGTTGGTTAATCATTTCATAAGGTGGAATATCAACAGCTCCACCATTTGCGTAGGCTTCAGGACCTATCGCTAGTTACTTTAGAGCCACCTCCACCACCGGTGAGGCACAAACTAGATCAAGAGGGTTCATTTGAAGTGATCAAGCCATAGGAAATTGTACCCGAGCTAGCTCCTAGAGAGGAATTTCCTTCACCAAAGGAGTCCACCATTTCTGACCTCAATGATGAAGGCTTCAGGCCCAAAAACCCTCTTATCACCGACTTATCAACACCGCTTCTTATTTAGATAGTCCCTCCTGAGGTGACATCACTTGAACGTCAGTTTTTTATATGAGAGACGATGAAAGAAACTAGTGCTACAATTTTTGGGAGTCCTCATACTCCCATATTGGTTATCGTGGGAGGGGGCGTCGTACCTCCTCCCACACCTCCACCTATCCGAACTACGATTGTTCAGTCACCTACAACTTTGGGTAGTGGAACAATCCCCTCAACGATTATGACCATTGTTCCCTCTATCCAGAATGTGTATGGCACTCCCTTTTCATATGGGATGATAAGTTTCGACTCTAGTTCAACCTTAACCTACTATACTCTATAGAATATTGGTTTGCGGATAGGGAGTTCTAATTCTCCCTTCCAAGGATATTTCACGGGAACCACTGCCCTGTTTAACACTATCCCTTACAGTGGGGGTCATATCCCTCCTCCGTCCCCTTCACTTAGAGGTGCTTTCCAGCAGCCAATTGAGCTTAACATTGAGTCTAGCTTGTTCAGTGGGGAGGGTCATGGGACTCAATCCTATATGACTCTGATAGGGTATATTCCTTTTTCTTTGTTTGGTGTGTTTGGAAATAATTCTTTCTCAACGTCTACTTTCTTAGCAGGAAAACCCCATCTTTGGTCAACCAAACCCTATACAAGGCTTCATTCCTTCATAGGAAGCGATGACATGAGTTTACTCCTCACAATGTCTTGGAAATCCCTTGCAGGGCTCATTTTCTTCGCAAGGTATGTCAATCGAGGGAAACCCCTCCCACTCTCAGTGAAACCCCGGTCAAGGTTCAATACCTATGCCAAGAGAGTCAGTTGGGGGCATCCCCAACCAAGGTCCTTGGAATACCATGCAAGGAGAAATCCCTACACAAGGTATGTCATCCAACTACAAGAATCAACTGACAATGTAGAATCAAGAACAAACTCCTTTCACTAGCCAGAGCCACCATGGTTTCTACCAAAACCTAGATGGAAGGAAAAAATTTCCTAGCAACCTGGTGCCAGTCAAAATTCAGGCCCCTCTTTTCCTTTGAATCCACCACAACCTAGACTACCTTTCCTAGAAACTCTGCATTTTCTAGACTTGTCGAGGCTGTTGAATGACCCAATCTGTCATGATCCACATTGGCCCCCCATGCCGACTAAGTTTCCCTCAGAAATACCTAAGTTTGAAGGCAAGCCTAGTGAATATCCAAGTGATCATGTTACGACATTTCATTTATGGTGCTCATCCAACTCGTTAAAGGATTGCTCCATTCATTTCCATTTGTTTAAATGCACTCTTATAGGGGGTGCCACAAAATGGTATATCAAGATCGATAACTGAAAACATGCTTAATTTAACGATCTGGCTATGGTTTTATTAAACCATTTCCAGTTATCGGTAATATATGATGCCGACACCAAGTTGCTAGCCAACTTAGAGAAAAAAAAAGTCATCCATGTCTTAGATCACATCCAAGAATGGCGTCGATGAAAGAGTTTGATCAAAGTGAATGTCCCTCCCACATTTTTGATCAAATGGTTCCTAAAGTCCTTGGTGCCTTATGTTGGGCACAAGCCTATCTTGAGAAGGAAGTCTATTTTGGGCATAGGCCTATTTTTGGAGAAGGATCTATTTTGGGAAAAGACCTATTTTTTGAAAGAAATACCTAATTTTGGAGCGTGCACAATAGGTGGAAAGAAAGAAACATGCATAAAAATAAGGAAAAACAACATGGAGGAGGAAAAGGAATGTGGCACGCAGGAAGATCAACATAACTGTGAAAGGGTTAGGGATTTTGGGTAAGGATTGTAACAACTATAAGCCTATGAAATAGTATAAATAAGGACCTATGAGGTCTAGGTGGGAGTGGGAGATAGAGAGATATCATATCATAACATAGAGAGTTGACTATTATGAATTTTAAGTTGGAAATGATAATAAGCCTTGTAGAAGAGTTGAGTAAGGTAGTGTAGGAGGGTTGGGTCATAGGTTGAGGAGCTTGGTGTGATCTAGTCAGCCTCCCAGATGGTTCTTACCCTTAACTTTGATTGTATTACTGAAGATGTAATGTGCACATCGCAATATTTTGCAGTAGAATAAATAAAGGAGAAGATAAGCTAGTTCTTTGTGGATGTAGCCCCAGAAGGGGGTGAACCATAAACCTTGTGTTCTGAGTGATTGCTAATGAATGTTTACATTCTGTTGATCATTAGCTTATGAATGAATGGTTAACTAGCTATATCAACATGCATGCATAGGGTCAAAGATGAATAAATCATATAAGTACTTGAATAACTAACAAGGATAATGCATAAGGAATGAAGAACACAATCCTAGATTCCCACTCACTCCTAGACAGAAAACACTTGAGTATTTTAGTCACCCATTAAATCTATCTCATGTGAGACTACATGGTACACCCTATGCACAATGTTGCCTTATGGTGTACCATGATGGTCGATAGTTTTTTAGGGTTTTGTTGGAACCCTGTTGAGATCCGAACCTGGGTCATCCTAAGAAGAAGTAAGAGAGAAAAAAC
The DNA here is from genome assembly GCA_009831015.1 of Picea engelmannii. Classification (NCBI taxonomy): domain Eukaryota; kingdom Viridiplantae; phylum Streptophyta; class Pinopsida; order Pinales; family Pinaceae; genus Picea; species Picea engelmannii. Next base: position 385,980 of record ML783316.1, on the reverse strand, counting down.
CAACAAATGGTTATGTTGTTGGGATGAACTGCACAAGATTGAGTGGATGAGATACGTGGAAGAAACACACAGATAATGAAATTATAGAAGGGAAGGTTCAGGCCATGGAATCCAACAAAGGCATAGATTGAAATATGGTTGAAAACAAAGGAACTTGAGTTTGTGCAGAAGGACAACATAAAACCTAAGTTAACACCATGCAAATATCTCGACAAATACCTGTTTAGCAACTTGATTGAGGTATTTTTCTTTGATTTCCCGCATTTGTTGCAGGAGTGGTTATTGAGTTTAAAGGAAAACCACCCTACAAATCGAATTAGATAGCTAGAGTGGAATCTCATGGAGATCGCACGGTTACAACAAGTTAATAACAAATTTATGTGTGTAGTAGATTTATGGTTAGACAGTATTGTTGTAGGGTTTATCACAGAATTTGTAGTAGATATTATGAAGTCTTACACCGCAACAGAGAAGGATTTTCTAAAAGGATCTAGAGTTAGGTACATCATATCATTGTATACTTCAATACATATTTTATTGTATGAAAACAATGTGATTACCATGGAATCAGACATCTAGACTTTCTTGCGTGCATGGGAGAAGGGGGAAGCATTGAAAAGAGGTTGAGATATGGAAGAGGACATGGATAAGGGAAATAATAAAGAAGACATGGACCCAATCATGATGGAAGAAGACCGGATAGAGCAAATCATGGAAAAATATGGAAAGAAACGCAGTGGATTACCCTACTTATATAAAATGAATAACAAGAAGAGATCCATAACTGACAGAGAGGGCTTGGCAAGTGATGAAGAAGAGGTAGAGGATCTCCAAGATGTGGAGCAGATTGAGGAAATATTGCACGTAAAGTATGAAAGGAAAATATGAGGTCCAGGGTCATGAACAAAAGGAAGAAATCTAATCCAGATCCTTGTCAGTGTGGAACCTACAACCCCATGTGCAAATAATACACCAGAAAGCATACCAACATTTAGAAAACTGAATTTTAGTGGAAGAAAATCAACAAGATGAGGATCCAATCAAGGAGAATAAACCGAGGGAGCCAATTTAGGAAGTAAAAATAAATTTTCTACACCATGTGGAGGAAGTAGTTCAACACAGTTCAAAATGGCAGGACATGATCCCACGATCAGATTACCAAAATATCTAGGAGAGGCATAAGAGGACCCTAGAAAAAACTTATTCATTTGTGAGAAAATTTGGGAAGCAAAGAAGATCACAAATGAGGATACAAAACTCACACAATTAGCTATCACACTAAGAGACCACACACTAGACTGGTATAAGAGCCTAGATGTAAATAGTCCACAGTAAGTACCAAATACTATTGCAGACATGAAAAAACTACTAGTAAACAAATTTCATAAGCCCAACTCAGAAGACTAGTACATGAATGAAATGATTGAAATCAGGAAAAAACTAGGTGAGTCTATTTGGGATACTGATCATAGGTTCAAACATCTAAAATGTAAGTTGAAATATGCAATTACTGGCATGCAACATAGGCATTTATTTGTGAACTCACTGTTACCACATTTGAAATACCCATTAAGATAGTAGAAGTTCCAAACTCAGGCAGAGGCTCCGCAGGAAACCTTACAACTGAAAGAGAACCAGTATTAGAAGAAAGATCTGGCAATAGAGAAGAAGGAGGATTTGAAGAATCTAACATTTCAACTTAACCAGAGTAAGGACAAAGAGAAAAGAGAAGTTGTTTGGTGTACCCTATGTAGGACAAAAGGAAACTATAAGAACGGATGTCCAACTTTTTCATAGTATACGGAAATAGGTGTACCAAACCCCTTGCCAATAGGAGGACCATGGTGCGAGATTTGTAAAACACATGGGCATGATCCATATCATTGTCCAATGATGCAAAAGTATAAAACAATTTACCCAAAATGTTATATTGCAAATTTTGCAAGTTATTGGGTCATGATGATAAGGATTGTAGAATGATGGAGATGATATGAGAAATAACTTCAGATACTTATAGGGTGAAAGAGAAAATGATGACAGGATGAGCTACACTTCAGTTTATCCAGGTACCACCACCATACAACAATGCACAAAAACAATACAATAATGCACAACCATAGTATAACCCCACATAGTATAACCAAGTACCTCAATACAATGCACCATGAGGAGATTGAGGTGGATACAGAGGTGGAGGATGAGGCATAGGAGGATTTGGACAAGGCAGAGGACCAGTAGTGTGCCACAATTGCAAACAACCAGGACATTGTGCAAGGGATTGTCCATTTCCACCAACAACATGTATGTATTGTCGCGTAGCAGACCATGACACATAACACTGTCCAACACTCTTGGGAAAGATCCAAGAAAAAAGGAACAAGAACAACCAAAATGTTGAGTCGATTTCTGCAGAAGTTAGGGATGATGGGAGAAACATCAAAATAGTCACTCGAGAAGGAAACAAGATAGGAACCGATGCAGCAAAACAAGATCCAATGCAACACCAATGGGTTATCCATATTTCCACTTTCTTACTCGCTTTTCCTTCAATTTTTTGCTCTCTTTTCTTTCAATTTTTTCCTCTTTGTCTTGTGTATTATTTCTTTAATTTAAGTCTAAAAATAATGTAATAATAAAATCATATATACATGGTTCAAATTTTAACATAAAATATACCCTATGTTTAAACGTTTTATGTTTTGTTTTTTTGTGACAATCCGGTGACATAAATATGGATGAAATCACATTTTTTTGTTATTCAAATATCCATCAATTTTTTCACTAGATTTCAAACAAAATTAAAATGATAATATCCCATTAAAAGAGACAGAACGTCGAATGTTTAAACTATGACTAAAATCTAGATATTTCCCCAGTTTCATGGCTCCCCACCATAAAATAAACCCTCCATATCACTAAATTATAAAAAACAACATAAATTGCTTTATTTTCATTGAAAATTAGAATTAAACTATAAAAAACTATATGATATTGTTATTAAAAATTTACAATAACAATGAAGTATGTTAATAAGTAGATAAACTTCACAATAAGTCACTTAATTTTTTTTTTGACATAGTAGGTTCATTCATGAGATATTAAAGAGTATCCCTCATTTCATTAGATATTGAAAAATATTTATCAAAATCATTTTGTACTTAAACCCTCCTAGCAATACATCTTTTCAATTAAAAAACCCTTATTTTCCCATGTATCCATTTTTATAATAATATTTTTAATACCTCTTTTTATTTCTATCCCTAAAACAAAGATACAACATAATTCTTAGAAGCCAACAAATCACAAAAATAATCCAAAAATAAGCAAACAGTGTACTCACATTTTAAAATAGGGATATCCCACTATAATAAGATAACCTTGGATTCAATGGCTTAGTGTTATACTACTTTCACTCATCTCTTCAATGGAATACATGGTCATGCATTCCTTGAGAAGGGGTTTATGTATATGGATATCTATTTGTAGACCTAGAAAGTCAAGCCACCTCCAATCATAAGTCTTCATCTTTTAGATCTTTGATTCTGTGGAATTTGAAGAGAAATTATCTATCTATCTATCAAGCTTGTCTTTTTAATAATATTTAGAAAAATTATATGCTTAATAAAACATTCATGTTTTCTTATCAATTGAACTCAATGACACTCTCATTAGGAGAGATGTGAGAAATTGTGATCTAGGTTTAATTCAAGCTACATGCATTCTTATTTTCCTTTAGTTAGAAATGGGTTCTTTCATTCTTGTACTATGACATTGTGTTATTTTTTTCATATATTAATATATGCATAATTTTCCACGAACCAAAAAATTATTTTATATTGTTAAAAGGGCATATAGATCTTATGGGCTAATCCTGTAAGTAAAGGAATGCACTAGAATTAAATTAAAAATATAATGATTTTAGTTGGTGCTAGAATTTTTTAAGATCTATTTTTAAAACGTAGAAAATGTCAATTGATCCTCAATATTAATATATATTTCACCACATACGTGCATTTTTCTATTGAAAAGAGTCCATTAAACTTGGTACAAAGTTGATCTTTTATCACATGTTGAATGAAGTAGAATATATTACAATGGACAAGGGGGTTCATGCCCATATGGCCAAGCAAATTCTCTACTACAAAGACACCAATCATATTAGCTTCCATTAGTGTTTTGAAGTGACCAACCTAGCAAAGAAGTGATGATACTAAAAATCTAAGAAAGTGAATAAAGACAATTTACACATCTTACTACTAATAAATTACTATTTACTGTCTATTTTTCAATCTTCACTCAGCCATAGGACTTCATTAATTCATTTTTCACAGGCCATTTCTTCATTTGGCATGCATTGGATAACACTAATAATAAATCTACCATTCCTCAAATATGAACTAATTGCACCATTAAGTGACCAACCTAGCAAAGAAGTGATGATACTAAAAATCTAAGAAAGTGAATAAAGACAATTTACACATCTTACTACTAATAAATTACTATTTACTGTCTATTTTTCAATCTTCACTCAGCCATAGGACTTCATTAATTCATTTTTCACAGGCCATTTCTTCATTTGGCATGCATTGGATAACACTAATAATAAATCTACCATTCCTCAAATATGAACTAATTGCACCATTAA